>VWYI01004424.1:0-85355 GCA_013399455.1 Anthoscopus minutus | reverse complement strand
GAGTTAATTGAAAGGGCTAAGACAACGGAGAAAACGTTCTCAGTTTGTTGGTCAAACTAATGAGTCCAGGACTGTGAGCTCCAATTTATGCAAATTTTCAAGATGAACTTAATGCTGAGAAACATCAATTCTGCTGAACATGTAAGCAAATGAACGATTTGAATCATGTGAATGTTCCCACTGGGATCAATAAGCTGGCCAGTGTTATTGCCACAAAGCATGCTAGAATAAATGCCCCTGCTGAAAAATGAAAGGTGATACTGCAAGAAGACCCATATAACTAATGAAATTCAGAATTAAGGTACAGAAATGAAAAATAAGAAAGAAGAAAAAATGAAAGCAATAAATAATCTTCAACATTTTACAGACATTCAAACAGTGCTTGTGAATCATGCAAGAAGAGGAACATATGAAGATTTTTCTCTGGTCAGGTTAGACATAGTTGTTCTACTCTGTTTTTGTAGATAAACTCAGAACAAGCTACTGCCAAAATCAACACCCAGTTCTTAGCTGCCCTGACCAATTTCCAGCTCTAATTGAGGATCAGGGCCATCATTTTGAACAAAACACCTTGTCAGTCCTTTTTAAAATGCTCAATTCTCAATCTGGGTTTTCTTTCGTATTCTGAAGTACTTGTAAATAAAATTGATTTTACTATAATTTTCAGAGCATCACTCTCTCTGGGAACAGAGATTTTTTTCTTTTGATCTTTACATTTACTGCTAAAAAAATATTTTTATTCCTGGCACTTTCCTGAAGAAGGTTTAAAAACTTTGTCTCTTTCCATAGTTACACTGCACTTGTCCTCTAGTGATATCAGCAGCCAAACATGCTTTTGGTGGGATAAGTGCTTACACCACTGATTTATTCCACAAGAAGCACGGCTGCAGGTTTGGCTCCTGAACACGCCAGATGGTGGAGCAAATGTAGGAACTGACAATGCCATCTTATGGTGGACATACAAACTGCAGATGCAGTCTGTAAAATAGACGCAAGAATGGCTGTTGCCCTGGCTAGGTAAAAGAAGTATGTGGAATGCTTACGGATGCAGGTTTAAGTGTGGAGACGAAAAATTGTTAATCGCTGGCCTTCTTTAAGGGCTTAAACACAGCAGGATTAATTTACATGCCAAAGCTGAAGACTTGGCTTGTAATGAAAAGTGAATATTGGAAAGGAAAAAGAAAAGGGGGAGAGAAGTCCTCTCAGATCCTCTTCTCATTGACTTTCTTTCAGTTTCTCTTTCCGCTTGTTATGGTCCCTCAGCAGAAAACCAGCACTCACTCAACAGGGATGGCATGCCCAAAGCATTTCCATGCACAACAATAGCAGGCAACATTTATAGATATTGATAGATGCCCCAGCAGTTAGGACAGTGTCTGTGAGATGCCCAGAGGTGCAGAAGATGACTGATATAGCAGGGCACAAAGACCACCAGACGTGGTAATGGTGAGTTCCTACCTGAGAGGAACTGTGAGTATGCCCTGCAAGTTTCTATGGGAACCACACGGATTTTTGTCATTGAACTGTCATTACGTTGGAGATCTGACTCTAATAGCTGCTTCCTGGGAGAGGAGGAATACTGAGGCAAAAGTTAAAATTAATAGAAAAATCTTGGTTTTCAGACAGCAATGTGCACAGCACAGTTGAGGTTCCTCTGCTCAGTGTGAAGGCACCTCAGGGATGTGTGTGGGGAAGAGAAGATGGGGTTAACTCTGCTACAGATGAGGATTCCGTGCCATGCCATCCTCATCACTTCTGTGCTTGGGGATGAGAAGCTGGATTCCAGCAAGCCGAGATTATTTGTGACAGCTGCCAACAGGGAATCATCCTTACATGTGGTGGGCTGTGGTTTCACTCTTGGGGTATTCGTAGTGTTCCTTCTGCTCCTTTATGTCTGATTTATTTCTTTTTTTTTCCTTAAAATGCAGTGAAAGTTCCTACAGTAAAACAACATCATTAACATTTCAGACAAAGCTTGTCTTGTGACAGCAAAAGTATTGTGAATTTAACCTGTCCTCAGTGAATAATTGTTCAGTGAACACTCTTAAGCCTTCAGCTGGGAAAGTGTGTGAATATGCATTTTGGAACCATTATGTAATTTCTACCTTTTTGTTGTTGTTGTTGTTTTTTTGCTTTTACTTTTGATTTTTACTTTTCTGTTGACAAATTTAACTCAGGCCAGTGCCCTGAAAGAGAAAGAAAGATTGCCTGGGAGGAACTGCACACAAGCTGAATATTTATATAGAATGACAATGACATTTGACTTCAGTTTTTCTTTGGCAAAAACAGTTCGATTCAGCTGAGAAAAACATAAAACATTGGACCAAAATTGAATGAAGCTTGAATTCTTCATTTTGTTCCCAAAAATCACTGATTTAATTTGATACATCTTAGTGGATGAACATGTTTTACAGTGAATTTTTAAATTTTATAAATGTTATTCTTTCTTCTATTTTCCCATAGCACAACTTGTCAAGTGCTGTTCAAACACATCCATAAATTTAATTCTATTTTTTCCCAAGTACTTTGTTTCTCAAGGAGAATGACAATAAACTAATAAATAGACCAAAGATAAGAAGGGCATGATACAGAGGAAAAGTGGCTAACATGATTGTTTTCTTTTTGGTAAGCCTATATGTAATAATAGTGCCTTCCTCTAGTAAAATTTGCCCTACGTTTCTAAAATATTCTAGCATATCTCTAAATCCTACAACTCTACCAGGGACACAGCCCATTAGGATCTGGCTGGATCATTTATGTGATTAGGAGAGCACTGCTGGGAAAATGGGGTAAATATGGAAAATAATATTGATGTCTTGATGCATTGGGATCTGCAGCATCAAAACTTAATGAGTCCCTCTTGAGGCTGCACTCAAAATAACCTTTTCAGAATTAAATGGAAAGCCATGGTTCTGGACTCATGAAAAACCCACTATGATGTCTAAGCCTGGGAATATTAAGTGTTGGTTAGTTCTACTGTAAAGCCCTTTAGTTTTCTCTGTGAATTCATAGCCCAATTCCTTCGTGTAACTATTTAAATATCACACGATGACAATATTGATGCTGAATACTGAGGCACTTAAGAAGCCACAGGTGTCAAAACTAAAGTAGCTTGTTCAACTTTCGCTCACCATTTCATGCATAACTATTGCTTTCAAGTTATAGCACACTAAATCTTGTATTATAATAGAGTACTTGGAATGAAAACATTTAAATACAATCTTCCTGGAACAGTAAACATGAAAGTCACAATTTCTTTGCAAAAGATAAAAATGCATAAACCATTTTACGATAAATCTGCATTAAATATTTGAGCGAGAATGTCTTTCAGCATCCTGCTCACAAAAGAGTTTCTGGTTTTCACATCAAAGAGTTATTAGCCAAAAAATCCACCCCCAAACCTCACCCCTAGCTCAGGAATTTAAATCCAGTCTTGCCTTGCTCCTGAGCAATACATACTCCCCACTAAGTTGCACAGCTGTACTACATTTTTCTTGCTTTCCTTTGGTGATGAATCCAAGCAGTCTGTGTGTTAGCTGCAAAGTCACAAGGGTCACATAAATAACTGCAAGATAGGCAGACAATGATGCTTCTGGAATTTTTGAAAAATAAGGGGAAATAACAGAAAATAAAACAACCCATCTGGAATCTAAATCAAGGGTTGTTTACCTTTTAGCACACACAAACAAATCTTCCAAGGAGAACATTCCATCATTCTTGCTCTTTGCTTAATACCTCTGGGCCCTTTTATAATGTGTAACTATCAGATGCCAAAAATCCCAACTCACACAGATTATTATTGCAATGCTTGGAAAGTTATTCCAATGAATCAGACACACACTTACACAAAAGAAGAGAGCTATCTCTGTTCATTCAAAGGCTGTCCCACAGTTGGTTAAGGTTATAGTCTGATTCACTTGGCTTCTCTAGGTTTTTCACAGCCAGCAGAGACCTTGGATGCTCTGAGACTCCTGTATGCCAATCAAAACAAATTCTTAATAAACAAAGAAATCTTCCCTTTGAAATCCAAAGAGAATCATGCTGGCGAGGAGCAGCTATGCCATATTTTCTTTTCTGTCAAAGCAGCAGTAACCTTCTTAAAAGAATTCAGGAAATGTCAAAAAATATTCTTTTCTCATACTCCAAACTGGATTTTTCCTCCACTGTCTTCACAGGATGAACTGATAGAGGTTACCTGTGTTTGATTTTAGCAATGAGGAGTCATGCAACTTAGTGCATTCTGACTATTTCAACATCTGCCTCAGCAGAAGTTGTAGCATGGCTTGAGAGAGAAATTAGTCAATTTTTCAGTCCTTTTGAGGTCTGAGGACACTCCACCTCTGCTTATAGTGTAGCTTTAGAAATCTTGATTAATAAAGACAGTAAGATAAGGGCAAGAATAGGCTTAGTTTTCCTTTGGAGAGTTTAGTTTTACTTCTAAGGCTCCACTTTTTAAACACCAGTAAAACTGGTTATTTAGGCCCCTGGATTGTGAGAGTACTCAAAATGTTTTCAGAAATTACTGATAGATGGTGAACCCTGCAAGCCTGCAGGCATGAAATGAGGGGGATGATTAGTTTATCTCGCCTTCTCTTCCCTGTGCTTGTCTATTGCAGTAAAGTGTGAGATTTCTGTCAATGCTTTCCACTGCAAAGTCTTTAGCAGATTTATGTAAAATATACTGATTTCAAATTTCCAATAACCCAAGCTGTAAGCCTGTGTTACCCAAGCAGCTATTGTGATTCTCATGGCTGTAGGGATAGAGATGGCTCATCCAAGAAAGGCAATATGCTCAACTGGCATCTATCCTTTGGCTGATATCAATACCAAAGCCTGAGAGATCTTCTTCTGTGTTAATTACAAGGGGTTCCACTTGTCCTGAAAATAGATGTGAACAGCATCAAGAGGCTGGTGTTTATGGAAAAGCACAGAGGGAAGGGCATGGCACTATTCTTGGAGTCCAAGATCATGAGCGTCCTTTGAATAAGACTGATAAAATTATGTTAAAGGACAATTGTAGACTGTAACAAAGGTGCCTGTAGAATGGAATGCATTTGCAGGAAAGGCTTGAGAAGTCAAGAGGCTCAGATGGAGTACAAATATATTTTCTCCTTCTCATTTTTCTTTTTCTCTCTCGTAAAATGTGACCTCTCCCCAAGGATATTTCTAGAAAGCAGTTATAAAGATTGGAGGTAAAGACAGGAGAAAAGTACAGGGAGCAGAGTTAACTCCTCCATATATTGGCCATGAATTTGCGAATACCTGTCTTGATCCTGGAGAAAGGAATTGCCTGATGTCCACACACTCACACCTCTATAGCACTTTGCTTTAAAGGGGATTTGTTCTGATTCATCAAATGACTCCTCTGAAACAACTGGCCTAAAAATGTCCCTCATGCTTTGGTTTTATCCTGCTTGTTTAATCACTGTTTTAAAGAATAAAAAATAATAATTTTTAAAAAGCCGAAAACCCAGGAAGATAAAAAAGAACCTTCAGCTTATTTTTGCAGAGCATTTCAGATTCCACACATGACTATTAAGGCATTTCTGAAGCAGAAATGAAAACATACCAGTTTTTGTAGTTACTTCTTTCTCTAGCTATGCTCACTGCTTAGCCTTTCTGTCAATAGTGCCTTGGGGGTTCCCAACAAACTCCATAGGGATCTGTGAGGACTCTTCTGAGCTGTGGATCCTTCACTACATCTGCAGAGGAAAACACTTGGATTTGGTGTGATGTTAACCAGAAAACTGAATGTAAAGGTTTTTTGGTCACATAAGCACATTAACAATTAATACACTAGAGCTAATCACTAGGGCAAGTAGGGACAAATTTATGCAATGCTGCTCTGTGAAGTAACTAGTAGAGTTTGTTCTGGAAATGTTGGTTCCACTCGATAGCACATGCTAACACATTGGGACAACCTCAAACACCTCTCCCATCTCTGTCCAAGCTGCTCAGGGAGTAATGGAAAAGCCACAGAGTGAATGCAGATGTGCTGACTCAGCAAGCATGCACCAGGAGTCCTTCCATTGCAAAAACCTATTCCAGGATTTGACAATGATCAGCTGTTTTTAAATGGGAGCACTGCATTCTCTGCATACTCTGCTGCTATTGCCGAGCCCTGGGGCCAGGATCTGAGCATGGTGCCATATGATTATTTTTACTGCTGAGAATAAAGAAATATGCATTTAACTTCTGGCACCTGCAACATGCCTGCAGGTATTCCTTGTTCAGTAACTGAACCAACTAAATCCTTATGTGTGACTTCTCTGTGGCTCATCGCTCATTTATTTCACTTCTGCCTTAGCATGTAATACACAGTATAAACAACCACATTTCAGCATATAGATATATAAATGCTCAGCCCAGTGGATTCTCACATGCACAGATTTGTGAATTGTGCTCATCCATGGCACTGAAAGAGATGAACATACACACTTGACCCTTAGATGTGTCTTGTAAATTTATAATATAGGCACTGGAGTGAAATCATTAATTTCTTACACAATTCCTCTCTCCCCTATGTGAAATTTCCATTTAAGTGGCTGGTGATCAGTGCTGCCTCCAGCATACCTGCTGATTTAAATAGTCTTGCACAAGATTTCTGTAGCCTTGTTTTGGAGCCAAAGGACATGAAGGACCTGTCTGGAAAGTGTAAATAAGCAGATCAAAGAGTTTGACCACCAATAATTGTGATTACCCCTTTGAGCAAGCAATCAGAGGAGTCCTCCAAACTGCTGTTCTCCTTTGCTGTCAGCTCATGTTTAACCTCATGTCCCTATTCAAGGACAAAAAGGGATATGATCTGACAGTGAAACTCATCTTTTCAAATCTAGGGAGTGGCCACAGGGCAGATGAATATTATTGGTCCTGTAGCCCTGAATCCTGCCTTTTTGGCAGACAAAATTTAGCAGCCATTGTATGTATGTGCATGGGAACATCCTTAGGTTCAGTTTCAAAAGAAAAATGGAACTTAAACTGTTTCTTTTCTGCTTAACCTCCAGTGTGCCAACTCACTGCTCCTCTCTTGTATGCTACAGAAAAAGGGAAGACTGGACCCAGAGGGAGATAGCCCAAATGAGGACAAGGGAAGTGAAAAACAGCATGAGAATAGATGAATTTGGACAGCAATCAAACCCTCCTTGTCACACTCCTTCCCCGCTATGTATCTTAATTGCATGGTTCCAAATAATCTCCTCAGCTCTGGGAGAAAATCTGCTTGTCTGAGAGTATTTGATCTGGCATAGACTCTCTCCATATCTGCAATCCCATTACCATGGGGAGATCCTGGAGTTCTTCAGGAAGAGAAGATGAAATGGGATGTTATATCCTGGAGCCTGACAAAATATACTGAATGGAATTGGCCAATAGCCAACTGCTTTCATTCCTAGCAGAAAGGCATTAAATGAGACTGGCTGCATTTAATTGAGCATCTTTCTGATTAAATAAATGTGTAAAGAAACTTCTGTGTATGGGCATTTGCACTATATATTTACATATAAATTTTGCCATTCTTGAATACTTTCCTCATTTCCAGCCTATCATAAATTGCTTTAACGATTTCAGTAAGGTTGAGAACACACAAAGAATGACAGAGGAGAATGTTCATGTCAGGATTATGTTTCTTTGCTTATTCTAAAGCATCTGGAGCCAAATCCAACACCTGTATGCACAGTAGGAATGAACCTGACCCACCGATTTTTCAGGTCATAAATAAAAATTCTTTTAAAAAAAAAAACAGAAAAAAAAAGTCAAGGTGCAGAAAGGTCCAAATCTTTCTTCTGTGGATATTTTTCAGCCATTCATTCATTCATTGATCATTCTTCTGGATGACTCCCATAAATAAAAGTTCAGTTAATGAGGTGATGGAGAACAGCAGTGCTGTTCTAGTGTTTTTTGGTGTTTCAATAGCAAATGCCGCAAAGCATAGAATATCTGAACATCAAAATTATTCACATTTTAGAATAAAGTTTCAACTTTGGATCTTCTATATTTCTTTGCTAAAAATGCTGGTCATCCAGGGACATGTTATCACTTACTGACTAACATGATAACCTTTGAAATTGTAAACAGGGAAGGAAATTCCCTGGTAAACAAGAGTTGTTGAAACAGCTTGATCTCTAATGTATGTCCCTGTCCCTAGAATTCTAAAATCTGCATGTATTCTACTGAAATATCCCTAGATGATATTTTGCTGCAGAGATTGTCCAGTCCAGTTATCTCTTCTTAGTTTTGAGGTTTGTTGTTTTGTATATCTTATTTGGTGCAATTTTTGCCCTTTTTACTATCACCATTTTCTAGGTATTTAAACCATAATTCTTTGTCTATATTCTCTGCTGACACCAATCCTGTGGACTCATTTCTGTATCTGCAAAATTCATGTAAAGAGGGCATAAAAGGCTGTCAAATTAGAATTATGGCATTCACACTGATTTTTCCACTTAGTTAGAAGTGACTATATATGCTACAGTGAAGCGAATAATCAAATCCTAGGATTCTCAAGCCAGTGTGTTCAGTGCCACCCATGACTGCACTCTTCTTCATAGGCTCCACTGTATTTTGGCATTAGAGTTATGTCTGCAGAACTCCTAATACCCTAATCCCACAGTATTCTCCAGGGCTGATTTAACCCCCATTGGCCACAGGAGATGAGCATCAATACTGATCTGCAGAGAAATTTATCATATGTAAGTTTATCAGATGTTATCAATTCAGACTGTGTATTGTGCGTGTATATGATTTAAGTTTAAATCCTACTTGCTTCACTAGGAAGGTTAGTTTTTAGAAAAATGATAGTATTTTAGTTTTATCCAATGGTCTGCTGCTATAAAAAGCTTGAATTTAAAACCAGTAGGTTTTAAGAGATAAAATAATGCTGATAGCAGAGGTTTGCTGAGATCAGAAGTGAATTCTCTGGCTGCACCTAACTGGGCACAGTATCTGGCTTCAGAGAGCTGAGTGAAATGGAGGTCATGAGGCATGAGACTGATGAAAAGTAGTGGCTTAGTTCTATGGGACAAATCAGATTCTTTCAACTGATTTCAGAACAACTACAATTTTATTTTAAAATCTTCCATTCTCTTATCAAAGAACTGAGACTGAGGGTACTTTTTAGATGACTCATGATGGGGTGTAACAGTTTTTCATTCCCTGATAATTCATACATCTGTAAATTAGTTTCAGTCCAGGATTTACTCTCAGAAGAGCTAAATATTCCCTGAATTGGGAACTTTCATCTTGGGTAGGAGATATTTCCTGCTTAGCATATCTGGCACTTGGGAAATCAAACTTTCCAGTCATGGCTTGCCTATATTTGTTGAGGAAGCAAAGGGCAGCATCTCTTTGGGGGCAAACCTGCCTTTCCAGAGTGTACAGTATGTTTGTGTGGTATATCTATGCTCCCAAATGATATCCTGTAGTAGACCATCCTACAGAATGTGTTATTTCATGGAGTGCCATTTTGTGGTGCGGTTTGTCACCTGTATCACTGTGGCAGCAGTGGTTGCATCAAGCAGGGTTAGTTAGGCAGTGTAAAGGAGAACATGAACATGTCTGGGAATTTACAGAGACCCACTGGAGCAGTTAATGCTTGTGTGTGAGGTGGCAGCTCACAGAAGTGTGTGTTGTTAGGGTGCAAGTGGTTAGTGATGGCACTGTTGCCATGGTGTGCTAATGCTGGTGTGTAATGTGGATGCAACCTTTCCATCCTGACAGGTCAGGGGACTGCAACAGCAGGGACACAGGCCTGGACATTGGCTGGGATACTCATGGACATTTATTCTTTCTTGTTTATTTTTTCACTTTCCAATAGCTCCACTTGAGTAAAATATTCTCCTTGGAATGGGAGCTTACCAAGAGTAACATTATTGGAACAATAAAAGGGAGAAACAGTTACAATTTCACCAATGTCCATTTTACTCCCCGTATGAGGCTTTTTTTTGAAGCACACTTTTTTTTTTACATCATATTTCACCTAGACTATTTCCAAAGTTTCTTGTCATAAAATATACATTTTGCATTCTCCGTTGCTCAATTACATAACATTATTATAAAAGATCATCTTTTGTCTTTTCTTTTGTAAATATTTCGCATCTGAGTAGACCTACATTTGTAGATGATAGGTTATCCTACCTTCCTCTTGGTGTTAAGGGATGGGAAATTGTTGCAGTGTATGATGTAAGATTCACGTGTTTTAGATTTCCCCAAGTCTCGTGGAGTTTCAGGCTAAACCCTCGAGAGTTCCAGAGAGAACAGCAAGGGATTGTGTTACACAAATGTCAATCTGGCTTTTCCCACGCCCCCTCTCCTTCAATTGGTGGACTGGGTATTCCCTTCCCCTTGCTCCGCCCCGAGGAATAAAAGAGAGATGGTGGGCGGGGAGAGAGGTCTCTTTCCACTTAGGTTTCTCGTAGGAACATCGGTGTCGCTAATAGAACTTAATAAAATCGGGACCGAAACCTAAGTTGAAGTGCGCATCTTTTCCTTCACCTCGTCCGGGATCTGCAAAGAGGTGCTCAGAAGGTAAACGGGCTGGCTTTCTAACTTGCTGGGGAACGCTGTGCGCTTCTTGCTCCTGCTCCGACCGCGGCTTGTCTGGACTTGTCTCGGCCACGTGGACTCAGCTAGCCGCGGACTCTGAGAAGCCAGAGACCGGGGAAAAACCCCCAAAAAAGCGCATAGCACCCCATCAGGAAATGTTTGCCTCTGCATTTGAAATATCACTAGCATTCACTCAAAAGTTGGAAATTTGTTTTGGTCAAGTTTGACTGCATGAGTGAGTTGGTGTTTAAAATATTTAGAAAACAGTTACTTCCATCTTAGCCAGGTTCAATAATTTAATTTTGTAGTTTTTCTGAAATATCTACACAAAACCTTTCATCTCCAGCTTTCCAATGAATACTTAAAGATAATCATATCCTTTATAGCAAGGAATTGATCCTGAAATACTATAGCCATGCAGTAAATAAGTGTTGATTTTCTCCACAGAAACAGAGTAGAATTACGGGGTTATTAAATACTCTGGGGTTTATTTATGCATTTTCTATTCTACTTAATACAAACACCAGATTATGTTAGGAGTTACTAGCTGAAATAGTTAAGTTGCTGTTATCCTACCAATTATAAACCCCTTGGGTTTTGAAACTGTAAAACTAAAACTAAACAAGATAAATATAGCATAGACTAAAACTTGACAAGTTTCATCTGACAAGAAATTTAAGAAATAATTAAAATGCTATGGATAGTAAAATAACCCAGAGCAGGTTTTTTTTCCATCCTTGATGCAAAGTGGCATCCTGAAATGAATATAGAATCTAGAAGTAGATAAATAACAGCAGAGGGAGAGGCACAGGCACAGAACACAGGAAAAAATTTGGTTGTGCCAATGTGCTCGCAAAAAAGCCGCAAGAACAGAGACTCAAGAAAACCAACTACAGCATTTCTGGATTTTTCTGACATTGTTAAACCCATCCATGGTCCTCAGATTATTTTTCAGAATATGAAGTAGCTCTTACCACATCCCACTAACCAGAGTACCTGAATTTTGCATAGATGGCCTTTTTAAATTGTATTAAATTAATTTCTTAGGGTGTGGAGTATTGTTCTCTGTCATGCTTCACATTCTGTAGCCATTAAGAAAGATGATTTGACAATTAAAATTGTTTAGCCATAATGAACCATAAAAGAGCTATTCTAGAGGTAATAGAGGAAAGCTTTAGAAATTTCCAGTTTCTCTAACCATGTAGAATGTCGCTAGGACTTTTAAACTCCAGCACCAGTAATTGACTGTGCCCTTTTCAAACAAAACTGCTTACTTTTGATTTCAGCATTTACTGTGTCTTTCTCACACAGCTGTGCACCATGCTAATACTGTTGCTTTATCAGCTTCTCACCAGCCTGTTCACCTCACCAGAGAAGCATTGTTCTTTGCAGAATATCCCCTGATGCTTTGCCAAAGCCTAAATTTGAACAGCTTGAGTGAAGAGATTTCTAATGCTTCCCCTAAGAGGTTGATAACACTGTAATTAGTCTTTCTGTTTAGCAAATAATTCTAGCTTTTACCCTTTCTTTGTTTCATAGATACTTTCTTTCCTGTATTCACAAGCAATACTTTTAATTTCTTTAATATTTTCCTGTTAGTATTTTCAGGCAGATTTCCTACTTCTGCTTCCTCAGTTTGTAGTTATTTTATGAACTCTTAATTCTTTTAACCTTTTCCTCATGAACTTCCTTAGATTTTGGTATTCCTTTAGAGTAGCTAAAAACATTAGCTTTTCAGACAGGGTGCATGTGCAATGCTGATCATGGTGACTTTATTAAGATTACATAAAGGGCATTACACTGAGGACATATTTTGCTAAATAATTAAATGTTACTGGAAAAGCAGCTACTTTTAAGAAAATCGTCTGCAACATCACCAGGCAATTCTCTGTTTCCTTAGAATTCTCTAAGGATACTTACAAGAGAAAAATCACATTGAATTAGGGATTAAAAACCCTGTACCGTCCTCATGAATTTAGAAGAGAACAAAAAAAAAGGAAGTGGTAATATGACATTTTTGACACATATGGTATTTATGTAGACGTATCTTGAAGTATGCAAGTTGAGTTACACAGATGATAGAATAAAACAAAGTTTTAAATTTAGAAGTTAATATATGAGACTGGGGAAAAAACCCCAAACAAAAACAATTAAGCCACTTTAGGATATGTAACATTAAATGACTTTATATGGTTTTTGTTATAGAAATTTTTCATTTAAAATACTACCCAAACATTTCAAATGTCTCCTGGAGAATCATTGCGCCTATTTCAAGATCTAATTAATTTTTGGTCAATTTTCTGAAAATATTGAACAGAATTGTTTGAATCTTGTGGAAATCTCAGTACAATCTTAACCATCAAGTTATTGCTCACATTTCTACCCTTAAAAATCCAAAGTTTCCATATGATTTAATTAGATAGGTTAAGTATTTAAATTTCTTTTTCCCTTGGAGCAGTTTTGCACATGCATGCCTGGGTGTGTGAGTTCCTAAATAACAAAGGTGTTGTTGGATCTTTGCCTTGTTAAACAGACACTTGTACAAGATATTTTAACTTGTATCAGTCATCAGTACCTAAAGATATCCAAAACAAAAAAAGGTAGACCTCATCTTCCAGACTGACAGTTTTAAACTCCAAACAGATACAAAGGGACACTTCTCAAAACATCATCCGCTCCTGGCTAATGACTGTCCATGACTTGCTATAATGATAGTCCCTTTTTCCATCTTAACTGGACTCAAAATTGTATGTTGTGTTCTAAGAATAAATTCCAACCACTTAAAAAAATGTGGCTGCAGATGGCATTGAACAACTGTGTCCAAAACCCATTTATTTGTGAGTCTATGCTCCATGATTCCAAGTTTTAGGGGATGGGCAGAAGTGCTGCAAGGGACCCTGATTTTCCTGAAGACAGCAAGGGCAAAATAAGGAGATTATTCTACCGTGCCCCATGGACAGAGAAGGATGCAGACAGAGCATGCTTTTGTAGTGTTCCATGACTCTTGTCCTGCATAAGGGCCTGGAATCAAACTGCACACCTGTTACAGGAGGAGCTGGAGGCTCAGCGAGTGGTGCTGCTTTCAGACGCAGCAGGGGCATCAGCAAATGCAGAGGCACCTCATCAGCGCCTCTCTGTACACTGCTGAAGTTTTGCTTTGCAACATGTTGTTTCTCATTGCAAAGATCCTTATTGTCAATTCCCAGCTTCCAAGGAATAGATAAAACTAAAAAGATTCTCTCACACTATTTGTATTTTCTTTAGTTTCAAAGAAAGTGAGAAAAATCTTACAACTCTCAGTGGAAAAGGAATGAATATCACCAATCCTGATCACAGCGTCATGGATCAGTTTCTAATATTTTCTCTCTGACAATTTTCATGCTTTAGGAAACACTGCTTCTCTTTTGCTGCTTAAGAATTGCATACACAGCTTGCTTGCAATCCTGCTTGCCATCTTCCTTTTTCTCTCTCTTCCTGGCCCAGCAGATTAAATAACCTTCTTATTCTGTGATAGGAAGTTGGCCAAGTTGTTTCACTTTCAACCACACGTGACTCTAGCTGAAGCTTTTAGTATTTACACTTGTCTCCCTCTAAAAAGAAGTATAATTCCTTTTAATGAAATTAAGACACTTAAAATCCATTAGCTTTACACATATCTAAGATAGCCTGTGGATCAAAGCTTGCCCAATGGCCGTCATGTGGATTTGAATGTGCTGTGTGACATCTTTAACCAGGCACAGCTAAATCAGCTCAGTTTCTGAGTGGCCACAGCATGTTGATAGTAAACAGCCAAATAAACAAAGCAATAAAATACAAAATTAAAATTTGTCCCTAAAGTAAGGATAGCTCTAGAAACTGAAGATTCTAAATGCTATTTCACATGGATGGTTACTCTTCTAATGAATCATTCCAGTGGATTTTCTATGTTGGCTACTTTCTGTTGAAAATAAATACAACATGCAGGAAGAAAAAAATAACCCTATTAACACTGCTTTTGAGACCTTTCTGTATATTCTTATTTTTTCATTATCACTGTATAAAACTAATAACACACATTATTATCAGCTTTTTTTACTTGACTGAAAAAAATCTATTACTTCAGTCAAAACTAGCTTCTATAAAACAGCGGAAGTCTTACTTTGGAAAAGTCCAGTGTTTAGCAGTGTTTTACAATGGCAAAATAAATTCTTCATCAAGAGATTAATCACTTCTAACAAAGCACTGGGACATTTATTCCATTCTGCCATTATTCATATAGGACTTCTAAACCAAGAGGTAAATGACATGATATATCACTTAAAATATCATTTCCTTTGTTCTCAATTAATCTTGCCCCCTTTTTGGCAAAATCTCACTGATTATTGGAATTGCCTTCTTAAATACTATACGTATTGTTTGTTCTTACTCCTAAGAAAAGAATGCTTGATTTTTTTCAGAAAGAGAGAAATTCTAATCTCTACGCCCAAAATGATGATTTCTTGCAAATATCATGTAGCATTTTCAATAAATAAAAGATTTGCATACAAATAATAAACAAGAGGAAAACCCTGAGCAGACTCAGGCGCTTTCCTTCTACTGAATTAACTGGTGTCTTTTCAGAAGCTTTATTGATTCAAAAACATACTCTTTGAATATCTAAAAATTATTCTGGAGCAAATATGAGTAAATACAATGAGCAGTAAATTCTTCGGCTCAGGCCTGTCAGCACTTAAGGGGCTGAAAGGGAAGAAAAATAACAATGCGTACCAAACTCAGAAACCAAGCTCACCAGTGTGCTGGCTTGGGCTGGAATAGAATGTTTTTTCCTCACAGTGGCTGGTATGAGGCTGGAAACAGCATTGATTATAAAGGAATGTTTTAATTGATGCTGAGCAGTGCTTGCACAGATTTGGGGTCTTTTGTTCTTCTCACACAGCCCTGCTGCTTGGGGGCTGGCTGAGCATTGATGGGGTGATGGGGAGTGATTGCTTATATTTGCATCACTTGTCTTGGCTTTTATTATCTCTGCTGGGTTTTTTTTTTACCTTTACTTAAAATATTATTGTTGGTGTTGGTGTTGTTGCTGCTGCTGCTAGTAATAATAATAGTAGTAGTAGTAGTAGTAGTAGTAGTGAACTGTTTTTGTCTCAACCCATGATTTTCTCACACTTTCCATTCTCTCCCCCATGCAACTGGAGTGAGTGAGCAGCTGAGCTGCTACTAATTCACAACAACCATAAAGGGTAAAAAGGCTTTGTTTGTTATTTTTTGTCTGCCATCAGGCAACTCAGAAGCAAGAACTGGGCTGGAGCACATCCCAGAGCAACATGAATGTGCAGGGCCAGCACTGAAATGGAGAAATTGCAGTCATTCTCACCAGGTGGACTGCAGAGCCTAGTGCCAGGGAAGGATTCTTGCTGCCTGTGCTCCCTGCCAAGGACAGCATCTCCTGCACAGGAGCAGTGCAGTCAGCTCCTTCGGACTGCAGCAGCCTGTGTCCAGCCACCATCATCCCTCAGGGACCTGCAACTCCAGGATAAGCACAGCTAGCACTGAGCTATGGGCCAAAGTCATTTTTCTGGTAGGTCATGAGTTGGACATTCCTGTTCTATGTGCCTAATTCATACTGATTATATGGGAGCCTCTATGCATAGATGGTATTGGAATTTTCATTAAAGCTTGAAACAATAGGTTTTTCCCTTGCAGTCATTGCAGAGTTCACTAGACCATTTTGCAAGTGTCAAAGCAAGTTTGGAAAATGGAGAATGATTACTCTGTGTAGCTGTAAGAGCTAGAGAAAGATAGGAAGAAGGGGAAGGGGAATAACCCTTTAATGATACAAAATAAACCCCCCCAAAAAAACCCAGTAAAAAACCAAAACAACCAAAAAGCCCCAAAGAAAGCAAAAATCCTCTTAAACGGCTTATTTTATTGAAAATAAAAATTTATACTTCTAGAAGAACATCATTCTTCTTCAGTGTGTCCCACCGTAGGGTTACACAATCATTGCAGACAAATCTGATCTCTGTTGATCAGTTTCTGATTAATTCAATGGATATTCACTCATAAAATTCTTAAATTTGGAATGAATCTCATACCCAGGTATACATTGTTGTGGTGGAACACAGTCACCTACAGCTTGTTATTGCACCTGCTTAGGAAATAAAGTTCACACCAACCGTGCAAGAACCTACAGCTTGCAGAGCCAAAGCCTTTCTACAAGTAATCTTGCCTTGACTTAGCTATTAATTACAATTCATATACCACTGTCATTATTTAGTTCATCTGTTAATCACTCAGCTAAACATATAGCATAAGCTAAATTAGTAGTGTATGAAATGAAGATCAAATGTCTCATCTAGTAACTGTGTAATATAAAAAGGCTGTGCTTTTCCAAACTGACAGTCATGTCTGGATCTTTGTATTCTCAAAACAACCATTAGTGGGCTACAATTTAAAAACATTTTGAGTTGTTCTTCTAAATCAGGAGCCCAAGTTCTATTTGCTAACTTGAAGCTTTTTGGCTTTCCATGGTGTTTTGGAATCTAAATGTCCAAGTCTCATTTTAAAATGGGATTTGGATACTTTTGGATATTTTACTTCTTGTCTAATAGTTTGTAGTCCATGACATTTATGATATTGTCAAGTTGGCAAGTCTTCTGGACCCTCTATATCACAGAGTTACAGAATCCTTAGAGCTGGAAGGGACCTCTGGAGGTATCCAGTCCAACCCCTCTGCCAAAGCAAGGCCGTCTAAAGCAGGTAAAATGGAAACTTGTCCAGGTGGATGTTTAATGCCTCCAGACAGGGACACTCCATCACTTCCCTGGGCAGCCTGTCCCAGTTCTCTGCCACCCTCAGTGTAAAGAAGTTTGTCCTCATGTTTAGTATTGTAGATTTCATCTTCTCCAGCTTCTCTTTCATATCACAGGCTTTGAGGGATGCCTGGAAATATTTTTTATCTTCCTTCAGGTCTTCTCAAAGCCCTTGAAGTGGAAGGGATTCAGAATGCATTTTTATGAACATTTAAATTTTCCTTGTACACCAAGTAACAAACGTGTAAAACAAGGGATGGCTATCAATAAGCAGATACATTATTTACTGAGCCCATGTCATGAATCAGAGTTTTAAGACAAATAATCAGGCACATGACAAAACCAGAAACAACTGACTCCAATGGTTCCTGATATACTACCAGCTAGAAGCCAGAGGGCATTATATTTCTTTGCTAGACAACATTTCACTTCCAGTAAATATTCATTGACTGTTCATTTCCTGAGTAGCTGAGGTACTATTATAAATTTTGCCAGGTCATGTAAGTCAGCAAAAAGCAATGAAAGCCAGCACTTAATATCACACATAGACAGCCTAAGTCAGCACCACAGTTACAGGAGACCAAAGACACACAGAATAAGCTTTCCTAAATTCTCAAGGAAAATTAAGAACATGAAAGGAAATAAAACTTCCTCTAGACTTGCTTGGCCTATTATTTTATTATACCTTGTTCCCTGGACTCTACAGCTCTTCTTCATCTGGCCCACAGGCATGAAACTCTGATTTCAACAGAAGCAAGACACTAAATACTTTTGAGAATTTAGCCTAAAATATTTTGGATTATGCACAGTCATTTAAATAAAAAACCCCAAATACAATTTTTAATGTCTAGACCATCTAGATGACTGAGTCCTCTGCGTAGCAACATAATTTTAAATTCTAAATACGCTGTTACAGTTAATGACAAGAAGACACAAATCAAGACAAAAGTAACAAAATTAAGAAAAAGGAATAATTTTGTGCAGATGCTGCTGACATAACTGCTTTAGGAGTCCTCCACTTCTTTGTGCATGCCCTTTCTAATTTGTCATTTCCCTCATGTGCTTAAGGCACTTATTTCTAACACGGCCTACTGCAGAATATATTATGAGCTGGGTATTAAGAATCATGAATATCATGTTTTACTAAGACTTCTCCCTCTGCTTCTTGAGTGAAACAAATAAATCACTTCACTCTGTATACTCAGGTTGCCCATTTACATAATGGCTGTAGCTATACCTGGACCAGAACTTCATCACCTGCAAGCAGCACTTTGAGAGCGTGGTACCCATTTAACAAATACTTAAGCACTGCAGCTGTGATTCTGGTCTAATCTTTTGTGGCAGAAATTTTCTTCTACATCTTCTTATTTCTAAAAATCTTGAGGAGGGTGAAATATGTGGACCATAAATTTAATAATGATGACATAGAGAACCATAATAAGACAATGTTCTGGGAATGATTTGGTTTATAGTTGGGCACTTTGCTGCTTAAGAAGTCCAAACAGCAAGTTGCCAAAGCACATTCATCAGTGGCACATTTGGCAGTCACCAGCTTTTGCTATTTGGTGTGCTCTGCAATTTATTGTTTGGGATCATCTGGTGTCCACGGGAACACCATGACCCAGGTCAGAGCATGATAGATCCAATTGGAGCAATGATCAATTCTAGTCTGCTCTTCCACTTTCCATTCAGCATGATATTACACTTTCAGAATTTTCCATTCAGTGACCTCAGTAATTGGAAGGCACTAATTAAGTAATTTCTCACATGGGTACAATATTACTGTCGCAACTTTTTAAAGAAGATAAAACTCATACTGACAGTCACTGAAGTTCAACCATAGGGCAAGGTGAAACTTTTAGACTAAATATTTTTTATATCCAGTACAAATAGATTTGGGTCAATGGACATGTTTAATTAATTAATGTCAACTTTGTGAAGTAGTTTGAAATCAGTGGAATGGAGATGATTTTTTAATTGAAATTCTAGGCAACTGTAAAATGATTTTTAAATTATTTTAAAATTATTTTTACTGTGAAATTAATTTTTTTTAATAATTATATAAACATATATTTTAAGCTGAATTAAATTCAATAGTGATTTTTTAAAAACAGCTTTTGTACTAACAGTATTTGTAATGGTGCTGAAATGAACGGAGACCAAGGAAGTCTCTTTTTCTAGCTTGGACTCTTTCTTGTGACAGTAACACACAAAATAATATGGAGGTGACAAAGACAGGAAAGATAACAACAACAACAACAACAATAATAATAATTTTTTAAAATACAAAACCAACAAAATGCCCACAAAAATGTTATGTTTCTTTCATAAGTGGAAAAATGTATAAACCAAGTATTTAAACAAGGTCTTTGAATTTTAGTTAGAAGACCAATAAAAAGGTGATAGCCTTCAGCCATCAACACTGAACTTCCTAGAATGAAAATTCTGCAGACTTCAGTCTCTATCTGATGAGCAAAGCCCTGACCTTTTTCCATCTGTTTTTTGATCCATCATTGTCTTGGAAGTCAGACCTATTTCCAGAGCCTCCTTTGGTTAACATAAAAGAGGAAAAATTCTAAGGAATATTAGAATTAATAAACATTCTCCAACATTACCCAAGCAATAATTAAAAAAAAAATAATAGAGTTACACTTCTAGTGAAAAAATGAGGCAGTCTAAACCTGTGGAATACCAAATTTTCAATGCACTTTTATAAACAGGAAATTTTCTTTCATTTCACAGAATAAGTCAGTGCTGACCATCAAGTGAGAAGGATAAGGGAGGATCAGCTTGTATCAACTCTAGAATCACAGACATGGGCTATACTGACTCTTGATGAAAATATACATTATGACTTGCTTTATGGCAGAATGGAACAGATTTTTTTTTCTTTTTTTTCTTTTTTGTAGTATGGTGCTCCTACTTTGGTTTTATTGAGTCTAGGACTCACTTAGTTTATCTAGGATTTATAGCTTATAAGAATTACTAAGACCCCACAGAAAATATTATCTGTTTCATTAGGAGGAACACACATACTAATACTTTTTTTTTTAATCATCATCAATTTAGTCCGGTCTTTTAGATAGTTATAATAACCTTAAAGCTAGGCTGCAAGGAAACCTATAGCCTGGGAAACAATCAAACACTGCCTTGGAAGTAAATCTCAGGGATGACCAAAGCTTTAATGTCCACACTACCATGAGAATATCACATGAGATTTTACTGGCAAAAAGAACAAATTTAAATTTTAAATGGAAGGAACACAAAGTTAACTTTAAAAAAGTCTGAGATGGTTGCATCAATTCCTAATTTGAGAGAGCTCTTTACTCCATCCAAAGGAGCATCTCCCATTTCTGAAATAGGTACCTCTCTTATGTGAGGATTCCTACTGCATCCTCATTTGTGTCTAACTTCTCTCCATTGTGAAGTCAAGAAAATAAATAACAGTTGTTGTATAATAGAAGCCAAATTAAATTATTTGCCACGTGGTGTCTGATAATTAACTAAATAAGATTTCCTCAAACAAGCAAATATAACTTGCTTTTATGACTACATTAAAGTGTGAATCTTAAGCAAAACAAGAACATATATCTCACTAGAAGATGTTATAATAAAATCAAACAGGGTTCTGAGTAGATTGAAGGCTTTATTGAGAGTCATAAAACTTCTTCAGATGCCAGTGGAAAAAATTATGATAATAAAATCAGCTCCAGTTTAATGGCTTGGTAAATGAAGATAACATTAAGTGGAGTCTTGCAGGGTGCTTACAGTCCACCCCATTATTATCTCCTCCCTACAATCAGCATGCTTCCTCTAAATGCCTCCATATGAGCTGTTTTCCTTGGGGGCCACTCCTCTCTCCCCACTGACAGATGTTTTGCTGGCCAGTGCCTCCTTTCAGGGCAGTGCAGCTCTGGAGAACCAAACCCTGGTGCAGGCAAAAGCAGCAGCCCTTACCCAGGAGTGCAGACTTCACTCCCGGGAGATGCCTCAGGACAGCACAGACAGCAGGCTTGGTCTGTTGGCAAAATTAACAGTAGGATGGTCCTTTGCATATGTAGAAAAGGCCCATTAACAGCAATAATATCCTAACCCAGAATTAAATTCTGTGCTCTAGAGTGTCTTTTTTTCCCTTAGAGGGAAAAAAAAAGAATCAACATATAACCAACCGCAGATCTCTTAGCTGGAAGAGAGGGAAAATCCCTGGTTAAAAATGAAAATAATACAGTGTCATTTCTGATACACAGTCTGTTATGGTGCCCCAGCTTATAGTGTTTTAGTTCTGAGCCTTATTTTGGGGAGACAGTCCAACAAGGAAGATTTCAGTCACAATGCAAACACATCATTAGGCCTCTTCAATTATGCAAACTGTAAATTAGGAATTTAGAGTATCTAAAACCAATGCAGTTACAGAAGAGCACACTGAAACCAGCCTTAGATTTCCTCTTTCTTTATTTTATGGAAATCTCACTCCTACATGCACTTTGTTTACAAACACCTTCCATTGAAGATATTCTAAAATATAAGGGAGTCACTAGAACATGGAATGGGTTTTATATTTTCAGGAAAGAGTTCTTCCAATTTCAGTCCACACTGTCCATTTAATATTCCAAATTAAACAGTAGCTTTAAGCTCTCATAGAATTTTTCTTCAAACAGAACCATGTATTTCCCATATACAGTGAAATTCAGCAGGATAGATGCATGAAAAGGACTTTCACAAAATGAGAGAATGGTGCATGAAAAGGAGGTGAAAATTTCTAAGTCTAGACCTAGGTGTTCAGGACACAAAAAAGAGAACAAAAGTAGAACATACCATAAGAGTATGATTATAGAATCAAAGAATTTTTTGTTTGGAAGGGACCTTTAAAGGTCTTTTAGTGCACCCCACCTGCTGTGGGCAGGGATACCTTCTATTAGAGCAGGTTGCACATCGTCCCATTCAACCTGGCCTTGTGGGATGGGGCATCTATCACTTCTCTGGGCAACCTGTTTCAGCGTCTCACCACCCTCAGTAGAGAATTTCTTCAAAATTCAAAATTTCAGCTGATCTAAACCTGTCCACTTCCACTTTAAAATCATTGCTCCTTGTCCTGTCACTGCAGTCCCTTGTAGTAGGAGGACTTTTCCCTTCCTGTTTTTCACGGGGTCTGCAAGGAATTGAAAGCCAATTTTAACATCACTGTTCTCAGATGATCTGTGAGCCCCTATTAGCAGACAAGGAAACTGGTGGTCTCCTATAACGCTCCTGTATTTAAACGAGTTGGTGAGAGATGTGAAACACAGCATGAATACATTGTTAAAAGAATAACATAGAGGAATATAGTCTAAAATAAACTAGACAGAGCAAGTCAACCCTTAAAAAATCTTTAACATCTTTGTGTGGGCAAAGCTGTGGGTCATGTTCATTTGAGGCACTGATGCATTAAATGAAGTGTTGCCCTTATGTGCTGTCAGCACCATCCCTCTATATTGTGTGAATACCACATGAAGCTGGCAAATAGCTTTATGCCCACTATTTTCTCATCTCTGTGCTTACACTATTTTCTCACAGAGAAATTAATGATGTTGTTGTTTGTTCAGCAGCCCAGAATGAGAGCTAATCTGACAGCTTGTGTCACAACTACAGTTTGTAATGGAATTATTAAAGACAGGGACAGGTCTAAAGGCTAAGCTTCAAATATTACGGGCTGAGAGAAAGAGGGGAAGAAATAGAGATCACTATGCATTGAAGCAATGTGAGAAGCGGGGAGCTAAAAAATTCCTTGAAATAAGAGTAAAGAGCAGAATCAGGTTCTGATTTTGCAAGGGTTTATTTGAAATACTGAGAAATGGTCATCTTGGCTATCTTCCCCCTTTCTCATCATTCACATCTGTCCATGACAAACTCTATGCTGCTCTGTACACCTATTCTATTCTATTCTATTCTATTCTATTCTATTCTATTCTATTCTATTCTATTCTATTCTATTCTATTCTATTCTATTCTATTCTATTCTAATTGCATTTTCCAGGATTTGTTGCTAGCTATTCAGCCTTGGCAGCCCCACAGGGCTGGAGAAAGGGTTAGATGTGCCTGAATGGGGAATCACCTGGGGTGACTGGAATGAGAGACTGGTTGTATGAGTAGGCTGTAGTGCAAGTTTGTAGTGTTATGGCTTGCTGGCAGGTCACACAGGCTCAGGCTGACTGAATAAAAATGAGTGTATTACTGATGTCTGCATTACTTTGTACATGTGGGTGAGGATGTAGTGGCGGCTGTATGTGTGTCTGTGCCCTGCCTACTCTCAAGTTTCTTCTCTAACTCGAAAAAAACAAATTAGAACCAGAATTTTTGATACAATATCAAGCATGTTTAGACAGCACTGTCAGCAACATCTTTCAGAGTTCTTTGAACCTGCAGTTTCTGAATTGCAGCAGCAGAATAATGGAAGACAATCTTTAAGTTTCATTTTAGAGAAGATAGCATCTCTGGCTGCTGGGAAAGCACTTACAGAAGTAAAATTTAAGTTTGGTTTTATTTTGAATATTCACAGACTTTGAATGCACCATAACTAAGCAGTAAACTGCAAATCAGTCAATTTCCACAGTGGAAGGGAATTATAGCAGGTCTATATAGGAGATCTGGAGATGGGCAGCATCATATGACACGTTAAACAAATTTGAAATATGTTACTAAAAGACAAACAGTTTTCAATTTGCTCCAATTTATTTTAAAGAGCCCTAATTCATCAGAAATATTGAACAAGATGAAAATCAGAGTATCCCATGGATATAGCTGTCATTCCTACTATAAATCAGAAAAAGGACATTTGAACTCAGATTTTCTGTGTTTTAAGGTGAACTAAGGCATCGTTGTGATTTATGCAAGCCTTCTGGTTGATTTTTTCTTTCCTGCTGTAGTGTGTGAACAGTGCAAATAAGAACATAAAAACAATGATTTCAACTAGCACATAGGTACCTAAGTAGCCTTATCAAATAGCCTTTGTTTCCCACTTAATCATTATGAAAAAATGAAACCAACAGTTTTGGAAGAATTAGAATATTTTGTTTTGAATTTTCTGGAATTTGGGATTTGTTTTTTGGATGCCTTTTTCCCCCTCTGCCTAAACTGTTTATTTATTTTACGTGACCTTTTCCAAGGGGTATGTCAAATTTTATGCTCTGGAAAAATTCCAGGCTTATCAGTTAGCATGTCTGAATGAATAACTGGTTTACACAACATTGCTTCATTTTGGCTTCTTGTCCCATTATAAAAGAACCATGTGTCTTTCATAAAATGTAAAATGGAGTCTACTGAAAGCTAAGAACAGCAAATTATCAAGCAGTGTAATTTCAACTTGTAGCACTGTCTTCCACTTAGGATCATGTATTTACATATCTGACTGAGACATGTTACATTTCTGTTTGTTAAACTCCAGAATCTGTGTTCCACAGAACAGATATAAAAGCCTCAGAGAGCACTGGCAGCTCAGAATAACTAGAAAGAAAACCTCAGTGCAGGTGAGGTGGTTAAGGGAGGGCATTTGTTAAATTCTGTATAAATTCTATCTAATTTATTATATTTTATATATATTTACATATTATGGAAGAAGAATTAAATCCAAGAAAGAGAATGGACAAGAGTGACATACTATGGACATTCAAAGTTTATTTGCTGTTTAATGTACTGATATTTATTATAAACTGATCACCGCAGAAACTGAAAAGACCCAGATTCATCCCAAGTAATCTTTCTTCCATGCATAATGCTGAAAATTAAGCAAGAATATTTTCAGTGGGAACTGACTGTCTGAAACACCAGGAATTGGACACTGCTAGA
Organism: Anthoscopus minutus; assembly: GCA_013399455.1. NCBI lineage: Eukaryota > Metazoa > Chordata > Aves > Passeriformes > Paridae > Anthoscopus > Anthoscopus minutus. The sequence goes on along the minus strand of VWYI01004424.1, from coordinate 60,201 downwards.
GCCAGGAATTGAAGTAAGATTGAGCTGTGGCTCGATCTGTTGTGACTACACAAAATCAGCAGTGAGAGCACTCATCAGGTAACTGATGGCAACTCTGACAAGCAAGATGGTGTGAAAGTCCTTGGCAAGGTGTGGGCAGGAAGGAGACTTGCATGGAGGGAGTCTTTAGACCATAGAAATTGAGATGGAATTAATTGAGGAAAGAGAGGTTTTCAAATTGTCAATCCATCCTGCAAATATATACTGCACCACCAGGGAACTCTTGCTGATTTCTTTTGGAACCAGTATATAGTTGTGACTGGAAACAAAGAAATTGTTGGCCAGAGTATCTTTAACCAACTATTTGCTTCATATTGTTCAATTTTTAACATTTCTCTTGTTCTACCATTACTATGGACCTATCAGACAATGACATTTTATTCTAACTTTCAGCCATATTTAAAGTTAATCAGAAATGAAAATGTGGATCTTTTGTAGCTGCCAGGAAAGAATATGATAGAAACTCTGAAAGTTGGCTTTTACTGAGATATCCTTGTCTGAAAACGTTAATGAATGAAACCAAACTTTTCAATGCTGCATGAGTTTTAAAGGTGGCCTTCAATAAAGGCCTTTCAACTCCAGTTTGGGATTTGGAGTCTGAGAGACAGAGAGAGCCAGCACAATTCTCAGAATGATTTCTTACATAATTCAGAATTCTCACATCACTAGAGAAAGCTCTAATCAATCCATTCTGGGCTGTCCTGGAAAATGCCATTTCTGCTTATGATTAATTCAAGTTATGATAAAATCAAATTAATTTTTTGTGTGAAGGTACAGTGTGAAAAAACTCAAGATTTCTATTTCATTGGAAGAGGGACAAAACTTTTCAGAGACCTTGTCTATCAATACTTTAGCTAAGTAGAAAATTTGAGGGTCTCGGTGTAAGAGCAGAGGGACAGAGGCCACTGTCTCTTTATCAGGGTGCTGGAGTATGTTTTACTCCAGGATAATCCAAAAAAAAAAGTTTCTTTGTCTGCTAAATCCTAGAGGACTTTAGGTATAATCCTCATGAATTTAGGATATTTTATGCTTATATTTCTGTCATTAGTTCATAAAATATGGGGCCTATAGAATATTACCAAACTTTTTTCTCTGTCTGTCATGTTTCCAGAAGACACATGTGCCATAGGAAAACACTGCTTCCAAAGGATGCTCACAATCCAGTGAGAGCTGACTCAAACAAAAACATACTGAGGGGATGTAATCAATTTTCTTTTGTGTTTCCCAACTTTAAAACATACATACTAAAACATGAAACTTCCATATATAAATATTGAACAATATTCAGTACAATAGTCTGGATAGAAACACATTTTGTGCTAAAAATCTGAAGTACAAAGAGACCATTCCTTCATATTGGAAGAGTATGAAACTATTCAACAAGGGGAGAAAATAGCCCTTTACATATCAACACCAAAATTTGATATCCAGGAAATTTTTTGCCAAAATTACACAACATTATTTTAATTTGAAAAAAAACAACCCCTACAAATTAAAACATTTTATCTGGATAATTTAGAATACTGTATTTTTATAATTTTAATATAATAATATCAAGAGTGTGTTTTTCAATGTGTTCTTCTAAAAAATGTTTTTCTGTTAAAATATTTACTAGCAGGTTTTCTGTATGACAGCAGGAAGTCAGTATAGTTACAAAATCACCCTGCATCCTCTACAAGTGTCTTGGACTTCAGGGTTTTTCTGAGCAGATTTTTATGACTAAGGTCGGCATATGAAAATCACAGTTGGAGGAATGTTTTCCAGTTCCCTTTCTTTTCTTAAGAGCAGGATTCTGTTTCTGTTGCTAGAAGAGAAAATAGTTAGATCTTGAAACAAAGAGCCCACATATTTCTTGATTTTTGCCAATATATTTCTGAATATGAAAGTCTGGTACATAATGCCAATTTTGATAAAAAGAACTGATGAGCTTGTATTAATATCTCATCAGAAACAGGTACTTGAAGCGATGAAAATTTAAGTACTACCTATAAATGCATTTAATTTTTTATATTTGAACAAGTAGGGTTCTGGTATTACGCCCTTAGAGGACAGAGGACACTGACATGATCAGTAAATTTTTTTTATGTCCAGGAGGACCCTTGAAGAGGACAATGAAGAATGTAGTTTAGATATAAACATGGGCTGCAGGCTTTTTGATTCTTGTGTGTTTACATTGTAAACAATATAAACAAGAAATTGTTTTGTGCTTCATTGTGCTTTCATGGTGCTTGTGACAAGCCTGTGATTGGCAGCTCACCCACAGCAAGCTCAGGCAGAACAAGAGCCTGTGCACATTATTGGCAGTCAACCCTTAGAAGAAAATTTGAAGGCTATTCTGTTTGAGATTATGGTATAGGATTAGCATAAAATACAATTAATATCAGCATATCTTCTTGTGTAAAAGAATGAGTAGAAAACTCATTATCAAACAGTGCTTTAAACAGCTAAGATGAAAACTGCTCTCTGGGAAATACTTAGAAAATTTAGTACCTCAAATCTCCATATTTTGATTAAGACCAGATTAGTAATTATGGATTCTATAGTTCATTTCCATTTAGCAGAGCCTGCAATAGTGCTCCTGTTGTGTTTATCACATTAATCCAACTATTTCCCTGTGATTACCTTTCATCACTAGGCCCGGCAGAATATGGGCAATTAGAACACCTCCAGTAGAGCACCAAATAAAACATCTCCATTCTGGCTTAGTTCAGCAGCCACACCCAACACTGTGTGCTGGCAGGTTCCTAAAACACACTCAGGGACTTTAAAGAGAGCTCCCAGGAGTACTGAGCCTTACACCGAGAACTATTGAACCTTATTAGATGTGCTATAGAAAACCTTGTAGTAATCTCTACTTTCTTGAGATGCAAGATAGATAAAGTAGCAGGTAAAACACAGAGAATTCTGCCCAGTTAGGAATGTGATTCAGCAGATTCATGAATTCACTGAGAACAGAGCAGAACCTGACAATTTATGCTGCAAACACTAATACAAGGATTAGTCCCACTCATCCTTGGGGATGGCCACTAATTACTCAATACCTTGGTCATCCTGAGCTGAAGCATGACCTAAGCCCTGTGAGGGCTCCAAGGGTCTAAAGAGACCCCTTGCTCTGTTGGAACAATTTCACATCACAGAGATTTCCAGACACATCAGGTCCTACACATTTAGTTAAAGGCACAATAAACAGGTCTTTACACAGATGAATGCACCATTCTCTTTTAGTTAAAAACAAAGCCCAGAGAAAAAGAATCCATTTTAAAAAGTTACAAATGAAAAATCTGCATTATCAGATTCCTACTTAAATTTTTTCCCCGTAGTATTTAGCTGCCAAAGATTTTGCTCCCAGGCATTTGCAGAGTCCTTAAAGCAATTTTGAGAGTGTTCATTCCTGTCTCAGGGCCACAGGTCTTCCACAGTTCTTCTTCAAAGAGCTCCATTTCACTATTCATATTTGAAACAATATGCTAAAAATTTTTTCTGAATTAAAGATTGAAGATGAAATTTTGACATACAAATTTGGTACTCTATGGCACATCTTAATATTTATCACTTTTGTAAAATACAGTGGGAACAAGCTTTTTTGATCTAGGAGTTTTCTGTGCTATTGTCTTTCATTACAGCAACAGACAGAATAGAATTATAACTGACATGTTTGACACTTAAGGATTATTAAACATTTGCATTTTATGTTGTATATTTTCAATTTAGTAGTTCATATAAAAACTGACCCCTGAAAATACATTGGAATGCTATCTGTCTTCTGAAAGCTATCTAGAGGACTTGCTAAAAATTATAAAAATGCAATGGATTTGTCCAGAGATGCCAAGAGTCCAGTGAAAAGACGCTCTTTTTTGCTTATATCACTTCAGAATGTGTGACATTGCCTTATTCAGTTCTACATGAAGCCTCAAGACACAATACGTAGTGGGGAAGTGACCAGTGACATGTTGAACTTAGAATATTCTCCAGTGGATATTTTAAGATAATTTTCTCCTGGTAATTATTAATTTTATTAATTAATTCTATTATAAGGCAAGGAGCCATTAAGAAAACCCCAGGGCTGACACCAAAGTTTGGATTGTGGAAATATAGCAGTGTTCATATTCCTAACTTCCCTTCAAAATAATGATTTGAAGACAGAAACCAGGTTCATAGTGAATGACTTAGGGAGTTCAGATTTATTTATCTTTAAAAACAAACAACAAAAAAATGGTGACCCAGAGTAGATAAGTAACAAATCTGACCAAAGATTGGAACTCATTGTAAAATTCTTAATCACATAGAGAAATACTTCAGGACTAAAATTCAGGTATTGGCAATGAAACTAGAATAAAGATTGACTGGAAAGAAAGTCTCGCTTTGTTTTAATGACAGCTGTGCAGTGACACGGTTCAGTTCAGGTTGTGCCTATTTCCCACACCTGAACTTGATTGTATTTCTCAGAGAAATTCGCTAGCTCCAAGCAGAAGTTTCAGATTTTTAATTCAGGAAGTAAACAGCATGATTTGATGGCTGACAGCCAGGCTATTTATATAATGGTGCTACCTTGCTTCAAAAATCTGACTCATTTCCTGAAAAGTTCGATGGATGTTGTTTGTATCCCATTCCATAGGTAAAGTTCCATTAACTCGATTAAAGAAAAACTAAACTAATCTTTGAAAAAAATTGTTTAGTGCCCATGGTATAGCACAAAGGAAATTTGGAATCATGTTAGTTTTAACATTTTTTTTCCCTGAAGCAACATTCCCCAGTATTACAGTATCCCTGACACCAATCTCAAAACCTTGTCTAATCATAAACTTCATCACTGCTTTCAGTAAAAGCTGAGCTGGGTTTTGAAAGTTTGCTTTTAAGCTGAGAAGGAAACAACTCCAGAGGTTTTTAAGTGGTTTTGTCTTCAAAGTTTGGTTAAGGATCCAATATGAACAGTTAAAGGCATGTAGGTCATCGATTTATCAGGTAGAGAAAGGATAATAAACTGAAATGAATCTCATTTGCTATTTTAATATGCTTCAAATTACATCAAGATATCTGACTTCTTTTGTTCAGACCTAGTTGTTTTAAGATGAAAGCTACACGAAGTGGTTAGACAGACTTGTTATCTTCTGTTTGCAAAGTTATAGTGAACCTGGGTCATGCTTTTGAACAAATCTGAAGTTGAGTTATAAATAACCCTTGCTGAATTCATGAATTTGAATGAAAACTATTTGAAACCCATTGGAGTCTAATGGCTTCAACTGCAAACCAGAAAATGCATATCGGTGGAGACAAATTTCCTTTAAAATTCACTGAGATTGAAATACTACTCCTTATATTAAATTCCTTCCTCAGATTCCTGCTATGATAATATTTATTAAGCGTCTGCTACCTACTTTGCCCTGCATGTTTTCTTTCATTTGAACTGAAATCTATGAAACAAGAAGCGGGAAGCAGGGGTGATTCTCATGCCGGTGGTAGTTCCTTCCCATGAGAGAACCTGCTGTAACAGCACTACTGGGGTTGCAGGTGCCAAGCCATGAGAGAAGAAGTATGTAAGAGCAGAGAAAAATAAAGGAAAAATATTCCCACAGAGGTCTTTGAAAACTGAGCCTCTTTGGGGAAAAAAAAATGCTGCTACAGCACCACCCTGAGTGAAAGGTTACAGAGATGCAATGAGTATAACTAATGCCGAGAAACCAGGGTAAATAAGGTGCTCGTGGAATGCAAGGTAAGTGCATTCTGTGTGTAAGGATGGAGCTTTCAGGTGTATACCAGCAATGTGGTTTTCTGAGCAGTCTTGCTTCCCTCATGGTGGCATACTGACTCAGAATGACATTGCACTTCTACGTCACCTTGAGTGTTGAGAATTCCTGGCTCAGCTGTGTGCTTTCCTGATAACATGTGAAGCGCCAGCAGGACAAATCAGTCCTTGATTAACACCTTATCACAGATTCAAATCTCAAATGCTTCAGCAGACTTTTCATCTCAGGACACTTTTCCCCGTGCCACCTCTGTTGTGATAGCGAGTAGAATGTAGCCATACAAAACTTACAAAGTAAGCTGAAATAAGGGTGTTGAAATGGGTTTCATTGTATTATTCTAGATTCAGGGTTTGTGTGTATGCAAGTTATTTTTCCTGCCAGCTTTAACAAATATGATAGTTACACAAGAGATATGACGTTGTTCTGCAGACAATCTAATAGCACTTAGGTCCATGGAAGAAAAGATAAAGGCTTTGCACACAGTTGGGAGTAACGGATTAAAACTGGAAGATTTGGGGAGGAGGGAATAGTTTTTGCTCAAAATGACCTTGAATCTGGGAACGCCAAGATTGATGGTATGGCAAAATTCCCTTTATTGTGCCTAGTGTTGCTCATCCTCTGCCTGTTTTGAGAAGTAAAATTCTTGTATGGAGACAAAAGACTGTCACAGACACTCTTGAGCCTCTTACTGGGAGAGAGAGAGATCATAAAAGCACAGCCTTGTTATAAACTGCACATGTGTGAAGCCCTTTGATATACTGGGGCAGGCAGCAAACCCCTCTGCTGCTCACCAGGATGAACTAAGCCTGATATGTGTATTTGCCACCCAGCATTTTCAGTGAGGTAATGAAATAAATCAACTTACAGCTTTGCATTTTAGCTATGGTTTGGTTGTTGGCTACCTGTATGTATAGATTCACAAGTCCCCTCCCACCTGTCAATGTATAAAACCAACTACTTCCATCCAGAAGAAGGGCAATTTTTTGTGTAAATCACCATCAACTACATCCAAAAGATCATGTGATACAGTGATGAAGTAGAGATTCACAGTGCCTGTCCAATATGTGTTAAGAGTATAATGATAGGATTCTTCAGAAACAAGTGGTTCAGATTCTCCTCAGACTGTGAAAATATCCCTGAGGCAAGAATACTGTTTGTATTTTTTTTTATGACTCAAGGCAGCTGCTTTTCTGTTTCTGTTATCTTCACTTGTGCTGTACACCTTCAAGTTGCTTTTGGAATGAATGTGCTCCGCTCAGATCTTTTTATTTTATTACCCCTGGGATACTTGTGAAGCACAGAGAACAGATTCTCTTACTTGTAATTTAGTCTTTCATTTGCATTTCCATTAATTAGTGAGAAGGAAGGAAGTTCATAGAAAAGAACCAGCTCTAAATCAGTTAATTGTGTTTGTGCAGACATGTAGTGCATCAAAACAGTGAGCTACAAACCTGTGCTACAGTTTTCTCCCAAATGTCTAAATGTTGTGGAAGCCAAGAGGGCACCAGTGAATCAGAGCTACTGTAACTGGGACACACTGTCTGAACACAATGCAAGGACATTCTGGTTATAGGACAAAAGATCATTCGTCATCCATGATCTATGAAAAAACAACAGCTTAATCAAAGAAGGAGCAAGAATTCTAAACAGATTGTTCATGTACAACAAACCTCCCTTTTCCAGAAAGTCTAAATCTTGCTTGCACAGTAGCTGCCAGTGCAACACAGTTATTTCTGCATTTTCTGTCTTCTCAATTTGTCTGTGATAGAAAACATAGAAACTATAGCCAGCCTCTTGCTTTCTCATTTCTATTTACATCTGAGCTGAGTATCAGCTATTTCCCAAAAGACAGCACTGCAATTCTTGCTGGTCATTGCACAAACAAGTACAAGGAGGGTGTGACAACTCCTTTGCCTTGCCAGCTTTTTACACCTGTGTATTGGCCAGGCATGGATACAGGAACAAACAGCTACCTACAGCCAGAAAGCACTGAGGAGGACCTCGGACCTGCCAGCTTGCCCTGAGGTTGCTGCAACAAGAATTCATTTCCATGTGTTAAAAGCCATCACAGATTATCAAAGAGAATGGCATGTGTTTTCCCAAAGCTGCTTGTGGCATGTTGTCTGTCCTTTTCACACACCCTGTGAGCACTTGCATGCCCAATAGGTGAAACAGCATCACACAGAACAAATGACTGATGCTCCCAGATCACCCATTTTAGTGTTCCTTCAGTAGATATCTGCCACATGCACCCATACTGCAACCTCACCCTCAGGTTTGCTAAAGCATGTGCATACTGCAGGTTTTAATACATATATTAAGATACAGATATTAATAGCAATTAACAATTAATTATTAATAATAGTGATAAAAATAAATACATATATTTATTGTATCACAGTGCAAACCAGAAACTGATAAGGAAGTCTTTATTTTTTATAAAGTTACGGCTAGTTCATGTTAGATCCTGCCACAGATGACAGAGAAAACACTGGACCAAAAAAAAACCACTGGATTGTGGCTAAATTGATTTAGAGGGTAAATTGAGGGCCAACGACTCTGTGAATTTCACTACACTCAGATCTTACTCTTCAGAAGAAGTGAAGACTCCATAGCACATACTACCATGCTAATATAAATTAATTAACTAATTAATTAATTTTTAAGAAGGTGCCTGAAACCCCACTTGTATTTCCAAGTCAGCTGATCTTGGTGGTAGTGGGCACCTCAAAGACAATTTCTGCCCCAAAGAATAAGCTTGAACTTAGATTTTGTACACAAGGCATGGGATGGCTGTGGGCAGTGCTGCCATGCCTAAATAATTTATACCATCCTCATTTTCATAGAACTTGTACAGCAGAAGCACACCATCCAGACAAGAGCTCCTCCAGGGAAACCAGTCTGGAGGGGTCTTGCAGCCACACTTCCATTCTCCTTAGTCCACACCCTTATCTCTTCAGCAGCAGCTTGTGGGCAGCTGTAACCTCTTGTCCAGGGACTCCATTACTGATGCTCCGGCTCTAATGTCTGGAGAATTCCAGCAGTGAAATAACAGCTGCAAGATCAGCAGGGCTCTAGTGCTGCTTTTCCTGCCATAGCACAGCGAAAGCTCTGCAGACTCTCCACAGTGCCTTCAGACACTGCTGCTTTCCTCACTTACAGCACAGGGCTGTGTATTTGCAGATTTCTGCTGTTTAAAAAGTAGGAACGTCATTGTTTTAATTGCTGGCTTTGATGGGATTATAGATTGATACCTCTGAAAACTGTGTAATGTAATTTTTTTGTTTGGCCTGACTTCCTAAGAAAGTGTACATCACATGATTTTGCTGTCTGCACAAATGACCAAATTATATTTTCCCCAGTTCACTGATTTTAGCCAAATTTGCCTGAGTGTAACTGAATACAGGAGAAAGACTCAAACTGTGTCCTGTAGTGGGCAATACACACTGCCACTCTCTCAGGCAGGGGTAGGGGATATTGGAATGTTCAGGGAACACAAAAGGAATTGAGTACATTTTCATCCTGTCTTTAAGGATTGCTGCTCCACACTTTACAGTGTCTTGACCTTACAGGTGAAAGTCTAAGCCATTTTTTATCTCAACTGGTCCAGAGTGACTTTTCGCCTAGAACTCTCTCCCTAAACTCTGTAATTTAGTTAGGCACTGTTCCCAACACCTTGCACTCCTGGAAAAGTGTTAAGAGAATAGAGCAAATGCATTCACAACTTTTTCAATATTTGTTGACATAGGGCATTGATGACTGGTTTGAAGGAGCTGATGGCCTGAGGCACAGTGCCAGTAATCAATAATCCTTGGAACATCTTGAGCCAAGGTTGTTTCTGCCCTCAAAAATGAAGTAAGAGTCAAGGAGGTAATTTATTTAGGCCATTCATAAAAATATTTATGATTCTAAGCAGAAAACAATAACAAGTAAAATTGTGATGTTAAAAACAAAGATAACAAGCTAGAACATCTAAATATGAAAATAAAAGCAAATCTTGCCAAAAATATAACCACTTGCTGTCAGCTAATGAACTACAAATAATGAATGGGTAGTACAACCAAGAGCAGATAAACACACAGTGTAAGAGCCCTAACAATTATGAATAAAATTTGTCTGTTCCTGAAGCAACTTGCTGTATACTCTAAAATGAGCCAGCAACAGACAGTCATGAAGTCTGTTTTGGAGGTAATTTCACACCTGAAGGTTTGCAGCTGAGGAAGATGCTCGTCAAGCAAAGTAGATGAATATCAGGTATCCTTAGTTAACCTTCAAAACCACAGCAGATCCAACTCGGCCTAATCCAAAGCAGCACAGGTACTCAACTCAAAATTATTAAATATTATGAACTATTCACTCGACCCTTTTTGCTTCTTATGGTGTAGCAGAATATATGGAGAGATGAAGCTACTTCACTGCAATGCTAATGCATCCTTCCTGGTGTTGTGCATTTCTGAAGGAAAGTGAATTGCAGCATAATATAACTGGGAGCTATTTCCCGTGCACCTAAAACTTCAGAAAATTTCACACATTATGTATATAGGAGATAAACTAAAGTCTCATGTCAGCACTTCACTACAGACATCTGCAATAGCACAGCCAAGTGCTTGCTCTCTCTGTTTGATCTTTCAGTTTCTTCTGTTCTCTCAAAGGCATCTCTGCAGGGTGGGTGTACAGTGCTGCAGACTGGACATTATGCATCCATGCTCAGTTCTATGCATGTGCAGATAACTGTAGAGTTGTGGCAACTGTGAGAAACCTGGCTGAATTGTTTGGAATCAGATCTGCTGTGTTTTGGCTATAGCACCCTTTTCAAACAGAGTCTGGAGCCTTGGACTGCAGTCCTTGTTAAAAAAACCCCCACACAGCTGTTTGTGCTATTGACAGTGAGAGAGGACGTGGTTTCACCAGGGTTGGCCACCAAGCAGGATGTGGTATTGCAGGGATCCATCTGAACTTCAGAGACTAAAGTATTTTCATCTCTTTTGAGCTAATTCAGATAATGCATCCCACAACTGCTCTGTCTCTCTGCATAAGCAGTGCTCCTCTCAGAAACCATTCAAGCTTTCTCACCTTATCATTTTGCTAATCATCTTGATCGTGAGCTCTCTGTACATTCCTTCATGGTTTGGAGGGTTCCGTGGAAGAGAGCCACAGGAATGAATTTGAGCTCCTGTGATTCTAGCAGCATCTCACCAGTGTACCCTTTTCAAAAGACAGACACACTCTGCAGGTCCCAAGCTCTGTCTATCACAGCTGCCCTCCAGTGGCCCGAAGGACAACCTGTGTTTGCCAGTTCCAGCTGGCACAAAAGCAGCCCTGCAGAAAGACAGCCATCCTAGGTCAAAAGGGTGTAGCAGTAATTAAACTGCAGTTCTGTGCTGAAAAGTGACAGTATAAAAAATGCTGTTGTAGGCTTCTCTGTTTATCATGCTTCCTTGACTCCAAATGCACTCAGCGTGCAGCTGAGAAGATTTTCTTTCTTAACCTGCTTCCTTTCCAAAGCTAATGTGAATCAGGGCCAGGTCAAAGTCCTTTTGTCATTCCCTGCATTACTACTAACAGTAAAGGGCATAGCTGGCCAAAATAGGCCAGTAGAAAGATATGTATCATCCTATCACTCCAGAATTAAATCTTTAGTCTGTCTGACCAGCCTGGAGCCAGTGGTTCCAGCCCTGCTTACTGAAGAACATTCTACTTACTCTCTCTGGTGATGGCTTTGCAGGTATAATATAAAGTGACATATACTTACAGCTAAGATCAACACAGGAAACTGATAGAGGAAGGAAGCAGTTTTGCTAGCAAGAAGAGACCATTTCAACACAGCCATTTTTCTGCCTGGAATGGCACTTTTTGTGAGCTCAGGCCCTAGGGCAAATCATTTCATGATGATGGTAAATGAGCTGAAAGCCATTCTCAGTCAGCAATAAAATGACAGGATAGGATTAAGAAAGAAGTAAGTGGTGATCTATCAAAAATATGGAGTATTTTGACAAAAGATGTGATGAGGAAGCCAGAGGCTAGAGAGAAGGAAGTAATGAGGATGGAAAAGTGGAAAACCACAAGATGGGCAAAGAAAGATGAGGGAATCTAAAAGGGTACAGTCAAGGAGAGCAAAAATATGGAAATCATCTGCAGAATAAAGGAATAGAATGTCCATATAGATGGAAGACAGGCATTAGAAATTAAAAGAATGAATAACTGTGTTAATAAAAAGCTCAGTAGAAGAAGAGGGAGGAAAAACACTAAAGGGGAGTGAAACGGAATTTTAGGGGAAACAGATTAGAAATAGGAGAGTTTTGCATCCCTCAAACATGGAACTGTCCCTCAATATTAATAAAATCTATCCCTGATCATGTAAGAAAATAGTAAAGAACAACAATGAAAAAATAGGCTACTTATTTATTTAAAGGATGGGGTGTATATGTGTGTATTTTGCTTTAAATTGCACTTCAAAGGCAGAAATAGTTTCATTTTAGGGCATCCTCAGGGCTTTTGTACTGCACCATTTAACAATGTTGTAAAAAGGGTAATCCCACAGGCTGTTCTCCAGGGCACCTGATAGTTAAGGTTTCTAACAAGCAGAGTCATGTGAAGACATTGCTATTTTGACTATGTTCTTTTCCTAGAAGACTTTTCTGGGGCAGTATGTCAGATTTTTTTGGCTGCCCACCATCCTTATTTCACTGACCTCTCTCTCTCAGAAAGACTGTCTATTAGCGTTTATTGTGCACTGTGAAAAGTCACTTGATAACCTCAGGTCTTTCCCTTTATTAATCTTCTTCTGCTTTGAAGATAGTATCTATACAATTGAAGAACTGGTATAAATTAGTCTTTGACATTAATGTTTTCATCCCAAATAATAATTTTCTTATTTTAATTCATGCCCACAATCCATCTTTCCATTCATCTGAGCTCAGTCTTCTCTTACTTTACACTTCAGTCATCTCATCTGAAAGAATTAAAACAAGATCTGACCTTATGTATAATCTCCCAAAGGTGTATTTGCATTGTACAAGGAAAGATTTAACTGGCTGTTGCGGTCACTACTGTCTTTATATCATAGTGATAACTTCCTAAGGATCAGATGCAGAACTTTTTCTGCCTGGGTTTCAAAAAAAAAAAATTACAAGTACAGTTCTGTTCTACCTGGAAATAGTTTTAATCTTAATGAATCTAACACTCTTCTATAGCTGATGCATAATAAACTATTGGGAAAGAGAAGTGAAGCCATAGGGATAGTAATACTGGGGTGGGAGTGAGGTAATCACTCTGGAGATTAAAAGCTCTAAATTCAATAGTTCTCAAACACCAGTATCCAGATCTGCTACTGGCTGTGGTTTACTGGGTCTTCCTTGTGATAGTGAATAAGTGGGATGTTTTTCATAATAGATCATATTTTATCATTCTTTAAAAACTCAATTTCCTGCTAAGCATTCTCAGAGTTTAAGCAAATTTCCCATGCAGTACTAATTTTTAATTTTCCATAAAATACGACTCCTGGACATAAAAATTAACACAGTAGTCTAAATTATTTGTCATAGTAGCATTTATGGTCCTTTAAAGAGGACACAAATGACCAGTACAAAACAATTTTATTACAGGTTTAAGTATGTTTGCATCCCCTTTTACCATAATAGTTTTACCTTATAAGCTGGTACACCACAGGAAGCTCAGAAATTCTATTCAATGAAGTAGTGTTCTTGTATCTTTTACAAAAGAGATTCAGCTATCATTAAATTTAATAATATGTGTAAAATCACCCACTTTTTTTCCACATCCTTTTACTTTTTCTAAAAGATACTGTAGATAGTGATTCACAGATAAAGAACTGGAATTCCTATGTAGAATACAACAGAACAGAAAAACAGACTCACATATATGCTCTTGAAAAGCCCAAACTGAAAACAGGTTGTGCTGAATAATAGATGCTCTAACTTTAGATAAGTTTTCAGATACATGTGAAGGAGGAAAAAAAAGTCATCCTTACACTACTAAATAAAAATCCCTGTAGTAAATCTACAAAGACCATGAAAGACCCAAAAAATCTTTCTTTTTGCATCTGAGATAGCTGGAAATCTCTGTTAATGGTGGAAGTATACAACAGGTTGTAAACCCATTTAATAAATGCAAGAATTATGGGTGTAAAGTGAATAAAAGTAAAAATTTCTACTGTAAAAGAGGTTGCTAGGATATCCTTCTGATATATCATATGACATATGTATCATAAAATAATGGGTTTGGATTAAATGCTGAGCCACATTCTGATATTTATATATCTGGCTATTTAAACCCATCAATTTTTGGACACAATCTCTTATTCCAAGAGAAGACAAAAGGGCATAATTCCTTATCAGTATAACTGCAACACAAGACACAAACAGGCCACAGTTTCTGAATTCTTAGTCTCAATCCAACCATGATCTACCAGGTCAGAGTGAGGGGAAAAAAAATGACTAGAGTTTCTCCAACTTGTAAAAGAAGAAATGTGCTTCTTTTGCCTAAAGAAAAATGTCACTTGGATTAGAGGTAAGAAAAGGAGAAGAAATTTCCTTCTATTACTGCCATTCTCCCCAATTAGGAGAATGAGCATATGTTAATGGTCTTTCACCTATCTTTCACTGTAGCCAGGATCTAATATCTAATATCTGTAGAACATTTTAAGACAATTCTACTACTGTTTTTTTTAACAGAAGCTGAGCTGGAAAAAAGGAGACTGGATCACATTTTATTATAGTTATAGGTTAGGGAAAAGCACCTGCTATTCCATATTCTCTTCCCCAATTAAGCTCTTCTCCATCAGCATTTCTTAGGTTCTGCTGCAGTGCTGTGTAATTGTATTTCTATCTATCCCTTTTCTTCTGTTTTTGTTGTACTGCAGGGCTGTGACATCCTTATTGCAGTTTTCACACACTATCTTTTGTAATCTCATAAGAATTTTATTGGTGACACGAATGTCTCCCCAGAATACTCCTTAGTGTTGCAGATCCTTTGCCAGGAAAGGCAATAAGGTCATCCTGAAGCAGTGTTTCAAGTCCCAAGTGAAAAGAAATTCTCATGCTACTGGAGGGGAGAAAAAAGCAAGAGAAAGTCAACACACTTTAAAGGAGGAAACAGAGAGGGGTAGGGAAAGAAACAGAAGGAAGACTGAGTGTGTGAGGCTGATACAAAATTTTGATTTTAAAAGTTAAATATTTTAAAGCCTTATCTGTCTGAACAGTAGCCTACAGAAGTACAGTTATGCTCCCAGATATCCTGGCAGGAATGCGTAAGACTGTGGCTTTAGTCTTTCATCTCTCCCAAAGGTTTTTAGTAGATGTAATGCTAATGAAATCAGTAGTTATTCCCCTCCAGACATTATGCATTTCCAAACTAAAAAGCTAATCATGCTGTCTTTGAGGCAGTTTTAGGCAGCTTATACAAGAGTAAATACATCAGATTTTTAATAGACACTGCCCCTTTTACACCACCTCATCACAATGAATTTGGTATGGTTTATGAAGATTCATTACCACAAATGTCATAATCTCAGAAAATCAAATAAGAAGTAGATAATGACTATCTCTATTACACAGGTGGCAAAGTAAAAAAATTAATAACCTGATGGAGGCTTTACAGTGAGCTACAGAGATCAAGAAACATAACTTGGCAGGCTGACTTTCTTCCCCTTGGCACCAGGGAACCAGTAAACAGAGATGAAGAACTGCTCAGCATTCAAATTAAAAAATGTCATACAAGACTTATTACATACCTAGTGTTCTGCTGATAGTCCACGTTTATGGGTAATGAGAAAGCTTTCAAAACTTTCCTATGTTTGTCTTAATTTCATGGTAATGCCCTTTACTGAGAGTACAACAGTGGCAGTACATCTAAACTCATAATTTACCTTTTGGCTTTCTAATGTTTTGTTGGAAATATTTTTTAATCTTTAAAATGTCTTATTTTCATCCAGCTATTCACTCAGAAGGCAGCTTTGGAAAATCCTCCTACTTACTATCTTACAGTTTAGGATTTCTTGCAACATGCAGATAAATATGGCAGAATCACAGTGAGAAGTTCAGGGAACCATAAGAATGACAAGACCGCTCTCAGACAGAGATGGCAAACATCTTTTTAGTGACAGGCAGAATGATCAGGAATAAAGCCCAGAAAATGCCTGTGTGCCAAGGAAGCCTTTCAATTCCAATATTCCTGTCTTTAAATTTGACTCAATTTTAGCTGCTGCATAATTTAAACTTAGTTAATAGTGAATGGTAATGCATAGAAAACATGCAAAAATTAAATATAGACCTTTAGGAAATATAAGGATTTAATATTTAACATATTTTAGTTTTTAAAATGCAAGGAAAAGGTATTTTCTTTCTCAGTCCTGTCCCTAAATCAGGAAAAAAATAATGTGAGAAAAGTGGCAGCCTTAGCATTTCTACTTAAAGTAATACCCATTCAGTCTTGCTTTTGGAGAAAAAGACAGCAAAGCTCTTATTTTCCCCATTTTAGAAAGTAGGCTGGAAACAGTAAAGGTGTTGCTCCCCTTGCAGGGATAAGCCCCATTTAGAACCGATGGCAGTCAGTAAGGAGTTTTTGTTTGGCTATCTTAAGTGATCTTTCACTAGGACATGACCTCACAAACCTGGATAAAATAACCCAGAAGCCAAGGACTGAGCAGCCTTTAACATGTCCTTCATCCTCCTCAGGACCAGATGTGATCTCTCATCAAAACTGAGGCATACTGGCAAGGGCTGAAACTGTCAAGCTGTCAGGCCAAGTAATTCCCATTCAGGAGACAAACAGAGAGCTTCTCTATCCAAGCCTGGCAGTAGCACCAGATTTATTTTCAAATATGAGATTAAGAAGAATAAAAAATAAAACCTCTTCACAGAAATGTTTTGATTGTAAAATTCAGGATTCCCCACTGCTTACACTCCAAGACAAACAGCATTTCATCTCATTTCAAGATGTACACATGAGACAGTTAATATCTGTTGCTTCAGCTGATACATGGATCAACTCAGATCTCATTAAAGAGGTTTCAGAAATAGCATAGACATAATAGTCATTCTAGAACTGATTATTTCTTATTGACAAATTATCCTGCTACCTCTGCAGAGTGGGCAACATATCTATTTCCTGTAATACTGTAACTTCAAATAAAGGAACCAGGCAACATCTTGCTTAGGTGTAAGATCAGTAATTCTGAACAAGGAAAAGACAATAATAAACAAGAGAACAACAACTTTTATGCATCACTTCCAGCTCTAATTAAGAGCAACTGGCCACTACCCTTCACAAACATGCTGCAGGTGTGGGAAGTTACAAAACATCTGTTTGGCAGGAGTTATTTGGAGTGTGGTTAAAGACAACACTATACACTTGCTGTGGCCCCTCTCTTGGCTTCCTCTAAGGCTTCCTACTTGGTAATTCTCAGTCATAAGCTCTCGGTGTGAACTTTTATTTTCAGCTGAACCCAAGACTCAATTACTTGCTGTAACTTGATTGAGACAGATACCTATACTTTGGACAAGTACCTTTACTTTGCCATCTGCCCTTAAACCCATGACAAGCATGAGGAAGACAAGATAGCTCACCTCTGTGTGCCCCAAGGATAGATGAAATTATAGTGCACATTGAAGTCAGCTCTACTGTCTTCATCACCATAAAAAAAAAGCATATAAATAGAAAGCAACAACAACAGATTCAACAACTCGGCAACATACATAATCTCTTGCTGTGTACATTGGAACTACCTATTGATATCTATGTTTTTGATAGCTCTGCTTTCAAACCTCATGGTAACTGGAGATTCCTCCCAGTTTAATGACAGCGTGGTCTGGAGAAGCAGAAGGTACTGTTGATGTCTCACTGCACCATAACACACTTTAGGATGAGGACAGGAAGCCTTATTTTGCCTGAGTTTGGAAATTGCCTCTTTAGAGGTGTCTTCTCCACACTTACTGTGTCACTCCAGTCCCTTGTACCCTGCATAATTCTGTCCTCCTCTTCCAAATTAGCATGGAGACAGGATGAACATAATGCTGACATTCAGTCCCACCTTACAGCCACCAACTTACAGGCAAGTTACAGAATCTTGAAAGAAAACTGTAGGCCCATACCCTGGCCCTGAACTGGAGAAGCATGCCTTGGCTCAGTCCAGCTGCACATGACTAGGTTCCTCTGTGCTCCAAAACCAGGTTGCATCATCCAGGTGCTGACAGGGAATGTTCCCTGGCTATTTTAACTCTGGTCCTATAACCATACCTGATTTGGGTAAGCACTACTCAGTGTGGGATAGCAATACCAAAATCTTATCACTAACCCGAGACTCGTTTAAGTTAGCACATATAACAAGAAAGTGCCCTGAGAGCCTGTGTGGCAACACAAGTCTAGTCACAGACATAAAAGCTGGATCCTTCTGATCTGACCTAAGTGAGCATTGTCTGTTTGTTGGGCTGTATGGGACTTTTACCATTCAAGGAGCAGCGGATAAAATGCTTGCCATGTTATTGTGTTGCTGTATTCCTTCATTTTCCCCAAATGATTTTAACTTGGAGGGTCTTAACTAGGCTGCAAAGGCACAGAAACAAACCTGTTCCATAGGTCTGGGGAAAGAAAAGACAATTTCATTTTGAAATGGGAGGATTTTTTCTTTTTTACACGATAGCAAGGGTTAAAGACTGTTTGACTGTAAAATTCATCACACCATTATTGTATTAATGATGAAGAAATGGCAATTATATAACACCATTAATCTAATGGTCCCAAAGTAAAGGGCAAAAAATTAGTAATGTGCCCTAGGGATGCTTCCAGTGGAATACTGCAAAGAGCAGGAAAGATCAATGAAAATTGCTTCTGGCTGTTAACTCACAGCTGCTCCATGCTCCATCCCTACTGTTGAGGCAAGAGCCAAAGCAATAAAAGGCTAAGAATGGGACCTGAAATGTAGCCAGAAAAGGGTTCTCTGGGAAGTCTGTGTTATGCTCAGCCTAGGGAATGTTTTATTTTCCTGTCTGGTATCCTTGAAGTAAAACCTGCTTTGTAGCTCTGGCAAGACATCTGTCTCCACGGTCATTAAGCTGAATCCTTCAATATTATCCAGAAAATTTAATGTTTGTTTAGCTTAGAAATATAGGTGAGAACAGGTTGTCTAGAGAGGGTGCTATTTCCCTACCCTTCCCCATGTGTGCAACAAGGTACATTTGCCTAGTTATCCATCTGCTTGCCTCTTTGGCTTCTGACTGCAGCTTACAGCCTGTGCATGGTTTTATGCCTTGGCTTAAAATTTGTCACTTATGCATCAGGTACTGATAAGTAGTTGGGCAGGGTAGTGCTTTTTAAGCATTCTGTTGAAAGTACCACATCCAGTATCAGGAAACTGGAGTAAGATAAATTCTTGCAATGAGGTACAATTTTTTAGCAATGAGAGTAATTTAATTAACAGCTGAAGTAATTTATCTGGGGATGGGGATTTGCAGCTACACAAAATGTTAAAGTCAGATTAAATACTTTTCTAAAACTGGTTTAATTCCCAATTTTAGAAGAGTTCTACAGCTTGTATACCCTGAAAATCTGGCTAGAAAAAAAAATGCCAGCAGCCTTCTGGCCTTAGAATCTACATGTTTATATGGACTCCTGTACAGCTAAAAGTGGAAGCTTTAGTTTTAAACTCCATAGAATAGAATTAAGAATGAAAAGCTTCTATGTGCTCATTGCTGCCTGAGAGGTAACAACATAGTTACTAGTATAACCTCTATTGTCATTATGATTAAATGCCATAAATTAGACCTTAGAGGTTTTGAAAATTTAAAGCTCTACAAAACATAATAAAAGAAAATATATTTCTTCTTTGGGTTTTGATGGGCTACTTCTCCTTGTCTTTTTAGATTCAGATTTTTGAACTTTTTTTACAATACTAGAAAAACATACTTTTAGAAAATGAAGACTGACATTCATACTGGAATTGCACAATATGATAAACTGAAATTATGACAAACAAAAATGCTTCAAGTCTTCAACACAGCTTGTGATATTCCACAGAATTTTTTTCAGTTCTCCACTTACCAACATTACATAAACTTCATAGGATTGTTTGATTACCAGTTATTGCATTGAAATATTTTTTCTGTAACATTAATCAAGTCCACTTAAAACACACTGGCAGAAAGATAACTTTCAAATATTTTCAGTTCAATATTGCCCAACAATATTAAGTGTAGGACTTGTTGTTACTTCAGTCAAGCCACTTGAGTATAAACCATACATGTGAGGTCCAGGCAAAAGCACGTTTTGTCTCAAACATTCAGACTATTGCAGTAGGGAAGTTGGGATCAGCTGAGCCAACTTCCTTTTCTGCCTTGACATTCATTCTTAGTGGTCCTGCCTCAACTTCCTCACCCTTCTGCCCATCCATGGGGCAGGACCAATGTGGAATTAAGGACTGCAGGTGTCCTTTCTTCTTCTCCTCCCTTGCCTTATCTCGGCAAGATGTGGCTATTATGTTCTACTCATTACTCCACCCCGAAGCCTGTTGTAAGAGTTGTGGACTTGTTGAAGTGTGTAGTAAATGTCAAGGGCTTGTTAACTGACACTTGAGAAGTTTGTGGATTGGGAGCTTGGTGAAGTGTGTTGTAAAAGTTAAGGGCTTGTTAGGCAACACCCCTGAGACTAAGTGGTGGGCTAGCTGCTGGAGTTAAAGTGGTTATACAACAGAAGCATAAGAGCTCCCTGACATGTGGACTGATGTCTTTGCTCAGCCTGACAAGAATTTGTAGCAAACTTTGTGGCCAGTAACCAGTGTGTCAATAGAACACATTGAAAACTTGACAAAAGACATTGAATTAGATTTCTGTAGTAAAATGAATCTTCAGCAAGGCTGTCCATGATTTCAGGAGTGGATATTTTGGTATTCTAGAATGCAATAACACGTTCATATTGAGAAGGCAATACAATCTTTGCCTTAGTTAGCATTCTTCAGATAAATATATTTCTGTGCAAGAAAATCCTTCGTTTTAATGGAATATTCCTGTAGCAGAAGCATGGTGATAAGAAACTCAGGAGCTGATAAAAGAAGGGTCGCAGTGACGATCAAAATGTTTTAAATATTTCCCTGCTATGGACATTACAAGCTTCAGGTGGCTACAGTCTAGGCTGTCAAAGTTCTCTCTTTATGTGAAAGATATTTGGTGAATATACTTTTAAATCTCCTGCAGCTAGGAGATGGTGTATCCTCTAAGAAACCTATTCTCAGAGACAAGGAGCCAAGTGCACATCAGAGGTGATTAATGAGAAAGGTATAATCTCTTCTAGTGATGCAGGGAGCAGGTGGAGGACAGTGCAGCAAAAGTGCATGGAAAAATAGTCATGGCATCTCTCTGCATGGTATCCTGAACATGCCAGTGCCACAGCCAGCATTGTTGCAATGCCTGTCATTGCTAGCACGCTCCATGAAATTGCCACAATCCTGCAACTGCATCCATCAGTCCATTTCTCCCAATGTGGTACCAGTGCAACCAGCACATCTTGACTTTGAAACTTCCTTCAAAGCTTCCTTGTTTCACAGCATCCCTGTGCAATCTTTTTCAGGGCATACACAAGCAGTATCTCTGTTGTAGCTGTAATCACAAGTAATTATTCTTTACTTCTGAATTCTCAGCCATTAACAGCAACACTGCCAGGACCATCTTGGCACACAGTATTGCCATTAATACCACTTTCCTTCACATCCACCAACACTTACAGACTTTAGAGCTGAATTGTTCATTCCATAGAGATTTTGCCTTCTGTGATTTATTACTTTCAATTGTAATCATTTTTACTGCATTTGCAGTTAGACTGCAGTCTAACCTCATGAGACAGAGTTATGCATTGGTTAATTCAGTGAGTTCTGATGCACTGCACAGTTTGGTTCCAATATCTAGGGTAGCACATTAAAGATGGAATTGGATATCTCTGTACTATAGTGCAGTGTGCAGTATGGACAGCTTAAAAAAATAAGCACTGCAATATAGCAGAAACACATAACTACTGAATTTCCTGCAGCCTTATGTCCTGGGGTGACTGTATGATGCCTGTATCCCCAATCATGTGTTCTGTTTATGTTATATATTAAGTTCTGCACCTTTAAGACTGGTTTTGAGAGCGAAGAGGAGAAAGAAGAAGCCACAGATTGTTTTCAGAAACAGCCTTCACTCCCCCACAGCTCTCTCCGGACTGTGTTGTCTGCAGCACGGACAGACAGCGAAACAGAGCTCTCCTTTGCTTTTAGTTAGTTTTTAGCTAGCTGGGGCAGGGAAGTTCCCTGGACTCTGTTTTTTTTTCCTTTTTTCCTTGGATCTGTTCAAACCTGCTCTGGACTGGAAACCCAGCACACCCCAGGAGCTCACGCCTGTGGCCCACCGGGGCCTGGGCCTCGGCACTCTCCGGCGCCTGAGAGATTGATAAGAGACTGAGCGAGCCGAGCTGCACCTCACAGCAAGGACTTTCCTGGATTTGCCATCTCTTTGAACAGCGAGAGGTTTCATTGTTTAATATTATTCCATTTTTATGCTTGTGGATATTTTGCTTTTTCCACTTTCCTTAAGGAAATTTTTTTCCTGAACCAGTTGGGGGAGGGGCAGCTTGAATCTGTTCTTTTTTTTCCTGGACAGACCCCATTTGGAGGTTTCCTCTCAAATTTGTCCTAAACCAGGACACCTTACTAAAAACGACAGTATTAAATAAATGAAACAGCCAGACTATTAATTTTTATGTCTATACTTGTAAGTTAAAAATGAAATCATTCCTATCAGTGTCAAGGTGTGGTGTTCTCTGACTCTAGAAACTACATTCCACAGGCATATCTGACCTACCATGCAGTATATACACTAGAGAGCATGTTCTGTTAGCCAGCTATCAAATGGCATTGAAAAAGCTGAAGCATAAAAAAAAAATTCAACATTTTTCTTAGCAATGTTAAACTTTCAGATAATCAACAGGTTCTATACATTTTTGGTATACAAGCCGACATGAGATACAAATGAAACTCCATTTTCACAAGGCTGTTGTGGAAAGGAGTAAAAACAATCTCCCAAGAATTCAACCAGTCAACCTACATTCACTTAAGACAACTTGGATTATTATTTTCTAAATATGTGTTACTTTTTATGTTCTCCAAAATTTTAGTTTGAGAAATTTTTAAAGACCTTTGAAAAATGGTTTTGAGTTGTTTTGGTTTTTTCCTTCAGGGAAATCTATTTTTAACTAGCAGGCATTTTTATATTAAAAAAAGATTCTTGTTTTCAAAACATTTTTTTCCCAAAGCTAAGAATCAAACTGAAAAATGAAACCAAGAAGTTTTGCCAAAAAAAGTATGAGGACCTTAATTTATTTCCCTTGAGGTATAAGAAGGAAGCAACAAAAAACCAAAAGCAGCAGCAACTTTTTCAAGTTAATAATTTTATGAAAAGATCTATTTTCAGTGTAGAATCTCTTTCACATTAGAAATCTTGTTGAAAACTTCCAGTAATCAATAATGTGTTCATATAGTCCGTATAATCCCCTACTTCTCTTTTCCTAATTTCCACTCCACTGTTCTGTTACAAAACAGAGAAGTCCTAAAATTATTTAGCAGAAAGGCCAGGCCCCAGCTGTCTGCAAGGTTGTAGCAATCCTCATCTTTCCTTAAAAACAGCAGCTTGGAACCCATGCTTCTCTGTACACCATTTCCCTATGAAACACCCTTTTGTTCTTGGCCTCCAACTTCATTTTTCTGATAAATTCTTCCTACTGAAGTGGCCAAAGTGTAGGCATACTACTCTTTTCTGCTGGACAGGACTCTGTTTACTTACTCATTTAGTACAGACCATAAACCCTTAACACTACTGTGGCTTTCTTCCTAATAAAGTAAAAAATAATGAATTAAGATTTTCTACCAGCTAAACTCATCTTGTTATGAGATCAAAGTTTACTGTGACATTTTCAAATGTGCAATTATTTCATTCTAGAAATGCATATTTGTATCAGGAGGCTGCCTGCAATGTCAGCTCACACAGGCAATGCAGAAATACCTTCCACAGAAAGCCTCACATCCTACAGTAATACACGTAATCATCGTGTCAGACCTTGGGCATGCAAGGGTGAAGCCAGATCAGAGATGCAGCAGAAGTGTCTCACTGACTCAGGAAGGGTAAAAAAGAACAAAATCAATAACCCACACTGCAGGCGACAGTGGCCCAGCTAGTGGTTCTCCTATTCTCCCTGGAGAGAAAACAGCTTTTAGGAGCTGCCTGCTAGCATGCTTCTCAAGTTCATGTTAATTCTGTGTTTGTTACTGGTTGTCACCTTTTGACCCACCTTGACCTGATGGAGATAAAAGTGGGTTCCCAGTAAGGATACTTGGCTTTGTGTTAGGAATTTCTAGGAGGACAGGCTGCAATTAAATCTCCATAAGAAGTTGGATGCATTGCTCCAATCTCTTCTGCTTTGCTTTGAGAGGGACTCTCCTGCAAACAGCCTTGCTCAAGACTCAGAGCTGAATACCTCTAACGCAGATGAGGACGTTGTGGGGTCCCAGCCTCGACACCCCCTGAGGCTACAATGCCACACAAGTCTCAGAAAGTTTTCACAGTGGTTTTTTTTCTGCCCTGCCATTCAAACTTCTAAAGAGAACACAACCCTTTTCTGTCCCAAGCTCTCCTATCCCAAGCAAAATGCTTCTGCCAATTATTGCCTTCAAACTAGACTGTACAATGTGGTTGTCTTTCTCATCACCTTGACCAACCTGAAAATTCCCTACTCATTCTAATACTTTATTTAAAGCTTGAGGAATCACTTTCTTGGCCTTCCCTTTCTCTTGATTAAACAAAACACAGTTTTAATGCTAAAGTTACAAAATCTAGACATCATCAAATATCTCCTTCCCTGAGAGAAGCTTGATTACAAAGCTGGAGCCTCCAGCTTGTTAGGAAGTAAAATAATGTCATGCTGTTTGGTGCATTTTATGTATCAGGTAATGAATGTTTCCTAGCATGTTTCTCATGCACTGTAAAGATGGTACAAATTGACTGTGCAGCCCTAAGTAAACTGGAGATTGCCTGTAATCTACAACCAAGGCTCATATAATGACAGTACATTAATTTCTCAAAGCTTGTCCTTCTCCAGGCAATGAGAAAAATCCTAGATGCTTGCTGTCATTGTGAAATTTCTTCCAAGTCTGAAAAAGGAAAAACCTGCAATATGCCTATCTTCACACAACCAGTCACACAAATTGCAAGAGTACTATCATTTACCATCCTATTTCATATCTTTTTTTAAGGACATAAACACAGGAATAAACCCTGGACAACTATCTCTTAATTCCACAGTCAAAGCATTTCTCACTACAATTTTGGAATCAAACCCATATCCAAAGTTAAAGCAGATAACTGCTAACTTTCTAATATTATATCTATTCCCAGTATTGCCATTGATTTTTCTGAGGCCCTGAGTAGATCACTTTACTTTGTATATTTTCCATTATTTCTAAATATAAAGATAAATGAAAAACCACATTTGACCTTAATGTCAGAGGTATTGACCTTGACATACCAACCTGTTGGTAAAGAAACCAAATACAATTCTTATTTCCAGGGTTCCCAAAGGAGGAAAATTTGACAAGACTTTTCTTGAGCTACTGAGTCCAAAACATCTTTGGAAGCAATCTATTCTGAAAGCAGTTTGTCTGACCCCAAAGCATGGTTTCTTTCCTGCTTTTAATTGTCTAACTATGTTTCATGAAGGACTCCAACAGATGCTTTTGAACTGGAGGAACATCTCCACAGAGTATCATTTCAACTTTTACACTCCAAGTGATAAGCCTTCCAACTCTTTATTTTTTAATTCTTACAACATTCCTATTTTCATGCTCCCCCCTCTAAACTTCTACACTGCCATCAGGGCCAGAATTGCTCTAATAATTCACACTGACATTACAGATACTCTTAAGTCGACATACTTCAATGAAATTGCCTCTTTGCTGTCTCCTTTATGGCTTATAAAGATTCCTCATGGCTCACAAAATCCTATTTTGTTGTGGAATCTGTTGCATTGTCCTCCACAAACCATATCCAAGGCTAAAGAGATTTTTTCCATGAATCTTCATGCTGATACCTGATAAGTATTACACAGGACAATGAATGCTTTTTATTTCCTAAATGTTGGCATCTCTTGTAATTCACTCCTGAATGTCACTGTAATTTGGTGCTGATTCTCAGCAGTGAGCATAAACACAATAAACAGTAATTGTGCGACGTGGCCATATGGAATATTCATGGAAACTGATTCTGGAAGAATGAACATTCTCCACCATCTGTATGAATTTTCTTTGTAATGCAGAGGCACTCTCCATGGATAATAAAGCCTCTTCAGTGTTCATCATGACCATGTATTTTTCCTTCATTCTTTACCCACTCCTGCAGGATCTGGGTGACATTGTAAAGTATTCACCCAAAATGAGCACTAATCAGTCTGAGGTAGTGCAGGTCTCCTCAGCTGCTCACGCAAAGCAGATGACAATGAAGGTACAGTAGATACCCTTTCCTGAGGGCAGCATGAAGTGACTGGATATTGTGACAATGCAATATTGTGACCATGCTTTCCTACTCAGCTATGAAATAATAGAGGTCACTTCAGAAATACTGGGTAGAGGGGATGCAGAACCGTAATTCCCAGAGAACTGGAGCTGAGTTTGCCCTGAGTCCCTCAGAACCCAGACATTATCACACTAACAGGAATTTGGGAGTGTGATGTAACCAATATACATCAAAAAAGTAATGTATTAAGGGTATTCCTCCTTTGTGCAGTCAAAATTGCTGAGGAAACATTCTACCATACATTTTGATAAGGTGAATATTCTATTCACTGCTTAAGATTTGTTTCCTTTGCTCTTTTATCAACGCTAGATACAGTAAATAATTATTTTTCACATATTCTGTGAGGAAGATTATTTGACTTGGAGCTTATTGTTCCTTTCTTTCTCCTTTCCTTTCCTTTTCTCTTTTCCTTTTCCTTTCATTCCAGAAACAACTGTAAGTATTCCATTCTTAAATCACCTAATAGGTCAATTTTCCATTTTCCCATTCAAGGTGCAGACACCTGGAAATGCTGACTGTTTAACTCTGCTTGTATACCGAGTTTATAACAAGATCTGTATTTGGAGGCACCAATGCTCACTTGAAGTTCAATCATTAAATGCTTTAAAGCATCATAAAGGAATTTTTTTCTTTTAAATTTAGAAAGTTCAAATTTAAACAGTTATTAAAAACCTATTTACGCAGTCTCCTGTTCCCAAAATGAAATAGAGGAGAACACTGTTATCTTAAAACCAGAGAATGAAAGGATAAATTAGATTTCTGAAAGACTTTTCATATTAATAGTCCTGTATGCTTTTAGTAACATAGGTATATATTTTTTACAATGTCATTTTTATCTTAACAAATCTCCTTTAATCTATTCAGTTCTGTCACTCCAGCCTTGGCCTTTTTCCTCCCACTCTGAGGTTTCATAATGCTTTTTCAGCCATTATCTTTTCACCTAAATAATCCCTCATTTTCCGATTCTCAGGAGCAATGTCTCAGATGAAAGCCTAATCCTGGCTGCTGACTATAATGGCTCCCCAGGATAAGTAATCATCTGAGCTATTTGACATCCACTTATGCTGGCCTTACTAGGACAGCAGAAGGATAGCATTTTGTGCTTCCTAACTTTACCAGCTGTGTCTTCCTACACAAAATCCTGCAGGTCTGTATGGCATAAGCAGCACTGGCTCCCAGAAACCAGATCAGTCTTTAAAGAGTCTTTAGGTTCATAAACAAAAATATCATTAAACAGTAAAGAATTATTCATCACTGTCTTCCCAATCAGGAGACATGAACTGGACATTTTATTAATCAATGGGTGTTGTCTTCCACTAGTGTGTGATCAGGCATGGCACCTACTGCAGCCTCCTCTCAAAGTAGCATCCATACAGAACAGGCTGGCAAAGACCCGGTGTCCTTTTATCCTTTAATGCAGAACTCCCTCCACATGAGTGGTTCAGTAACCACAATAATAACTTACAAATTAAACTTATCCTTCTCCAAATCCTTCTGAAATTTTTTTCTCCATTGTCCTTTATGGATACCTTTATGCATGTCATTTTTTCCCCTGTGTTTTCCATTCAGGAAGAAATTCCATCATCTATAGCCTCTGCAGTATTTGTTCCCTACACCCTGACAACCATCCTATGATTACTTCTTGTCACAATGCCAACTCTGTGATTTGTATGTAGTCCAGAATATCTCTGCTCAGAATCACAGAGGGGGAACAAAACCAGTCTGTGTGTGATTCTACCTGTGATGTGTCACAGCACACCTAGATTTCCTTATGTTCCAAAATACAAGAGCAAAATATTATTATTTATATGATTCTTTGGTGCAAGTCTGTTTCCAGAAGAGCAAAGAAACTACCCACTTAGAATCAGGGATTCATTATATCTGTCACTTATTTTAATCCTTTTCCTTTTCCTGGTTAAGAAAGTTCAGCTTTTCAATGAGGCTTTTTCCGTTAGAAAGGAAACACCACTCTAGCTGATCTGTTGTATGCCATTAGCAGCTGAAACAAGTACCCTGAAGATATTTGTCAGATGCAGAGACTGTGCATATTTCTTAACACACATATTTGAAAACTATAATATTCCAGTGAAATCAGAAGGAACTAATGAGCAACCATGACTGGGAGAAAAGTAACATGTTATTAAATGCAAAGTATCAAGTTGTTCCATCAACTCTTACATGTTTTGAAATACATTGTAGAAGGAAATCTACATGATTTGTTGATTGATATGCCAAACCATCACCTATCTATCAAAAATTCTCTTCTTAGCTGAAGATCTGAATCTGTTCATTAGTATTTACAGTATTTAACATTTTTGACAAAGTACCAGTTAAAATCTGGACTTTGTTAATCTCAGTTTATTTTATATGCCTGATAAGAACCCTGGAAAGTGTTTTCAAGGGGCAGCTTTGACACTAAAATTTGGATATGCTTAGATATTTCCTAGGACCCGGTACCGACCATTTGTACAAAAGCCAAAACACGGTTGGTAAAAAGAAAGGGAAAGCAACTGTCTCTCCATGTTGTGGTGCCCAAGAACGCAGAGTGGCAGCACTGCAGAGGCTGAGGCCAACTCTGTGAAAGCTGAAGCATTGCAGATGGACCTCTGGGCTCCCAGAGGCTGCCCAGGTCAGAGGGTCCAGCACCCAGCAGGGATGCAACATGGCGGCTGAGTGTGGTGGAGGCGGGTGTAAGCAAGTTGGTGCTTGTCTAGGGCAGAAAACCCCAGGGTCAAGGAAGCAGTGGCATGGAACCATCTGCAGCCCTGTGCAGGAGAGAAGTAAGAGCTGTGCTGGGCTGGGGCAGCCCCCAGAGTGGCTTGCCAAGCCAGCCCCCATCACTGACATGCCCCTGCTCTGTGCCAGGCACGCGGAGAACTTGCGGCTAGAGCACTCCCTGCAGGGTGAAACAGCAGAACAGGGCTGCAGGCTGGGGAGAAGACTTACTCATACGAAGTGAAACAGGAGATATGGCTCTTTTACTTGCCAAATTGTCTGCATCACCCAGGCAAGGGCAGGGATGTTCTCACAAGATTGGTGCATCCTTGTCCCAAAAATGCTGAGGGCCAAGAGTGTTGAAGTGTCTCCAGAATGAAGTGATGATTGGGAAAATGTAAGTGTAGGTGCATACACTATTCTGAAATATTATGTACTTAATCCTGCTTGTAGCAGGTTGGTTAGGCAGTTAGACTGTGCCTGGGAAATGCTCAGGGCTGGAGCTGAACTCACAGCTCAGGAGCTGTGACTGGAGGATGCAGAGATTGGTGATGCTGTCAGCTGTCAGAAGAGCTTTGTATGGGAGCAAGGGATCACCAGGGCACTGCAGGGGAACTCCTCTGTACTTACTGTATAACGTTCAAGTCTTCTTTCCTCTGCTAAAGATAGAAGAGATGCCAGTTTAATTCTCTTTTCCTTCTTTTGATTTATTGCATTTAGTAAATAGATGGGCTGCTCTCTTTTCTCAGTGAAGATTATGTCAGCTCTGACATATTATGTATTTTACAAGATGATACCTGTCTTTAATGGATACAAGGAATTTGATTCTGGCTTAGTTTGATTTACCCAGGTGATTTATGTGGTTATCATACAATATCTAATTGGTGGATCTGACAGGAAATCTGTCCCATTGGGATAAACATGGGCCAACTGATTGACACGGGTGAAAATCTTGGTTAGGACCAGATGTATTTTGAGGCAGAGAAGCACTCAAAGCTCTCTGATCCATTAGTATCCCTTAGCTCAACACCAGCAAATTTACAGTAACGCACTGAGTAGAATGGATGCTTTTCACAATCTTATCTATAACAAAACTACAAGCCAAGACCAATAAGGGACTTAATTCCTAACAAATTAATATAACCCAACTTTACAATATAAGGCTTGAAATCTCATCTAAATAACCCTCTCAATTACTTTCATTCATACAGTCTACCCAAAGTTACCATTAAAACCTTCATTATTCTTCAGTGTCTTCAAGCCTACACAGTTTGATGATACCAAGAAATAATGAAAAGAATTTGGGTCTATAGAGATACTGGTTTCACCAAAGACAAAATAATTTTTTGGCAACACATTTACAGCTTCCTTGTTATTAGAATCTTCCAAACTTGAAATTCAAAATTCAGCGTTTTAATTATAAAGGCCAATGCATAGGGGATAGGTTTCAGAAGTCTTTCTTTTAAGACAATTTTTAAGCAGGGTTGCTCATGTTTTTAAACATAAGTGACTTTTCATCTAAAACTCTTTTCTGCTCTGCTTTCTTTTAAGGTTTGCAGAACTATTTGAAGCCATTTATCTCACCCTCTGTGTTCAGAAAATTAAATAGATTGCAACCTGTTTTTAGATTTCAAAATTCATTCAGTGGGGAAAAGGCTGCATTCTATAAAGAACAGAGAAGTTATAGATGATCCATTTTCTCCTGTTGGCCATGACATCTGCAGCAGCACCACTCCACTTTTCTTTCCATCTTTACATGACACTGTATAGTTTTATTATGTCACAAAGAGTTTTCAGGTTACTAGTTTCTAGTGGTTTGGAGGAAATACATTGTCCCGGTCTAGAAAGTAACATGGGATTTGCTGAGAATAGAATATTTTTTGTTATTTCCATTTCCCTTCATACATTTTATTGCTGAAGTATGCTAATGACTAATAATTACTGAGTACTGTCTTATGTCCTTCAATTCAGTTTGGAGAAAATTTCTGGAGGCCATCTGGTACTGACAGTACTGCTCTGGGTAACCTGTTCCTGTATCTCATCACCTTCATGAAAAAAAATTCTTCCTTATGTCAAATCTAAATCTACCTCTATCTATTTTAAATTGTTGCCTTTTGTTCTCCTGCTACAAGCCTTGGTGAAAAGTGTCTGTCTTCCTTATAACCCCTTTACATTTTGAAAAGCCACAATAAAGTCTCCTCAGAGCCTTCTGCTCTTCAGGTCGAATGCAATTATTTAGCACAATTTTCAAGACAATCAGAAGCAGTAGGATCCAAATAGAACAGGGAAATCAAGTTAAATTTTAAGTGTACAGATTTGAATTAATGCTTCACAGGGAAAATTTTGTGTATGGATACACTTTGAACAGGACTGGATAACAATGCTTTCTAAAGACATTTAAAAGAGTGTAACCTTCACCACCGTCCAAATTGTGTAAATTAATAAAGAATGCATTGTTTAAGGAAAAGGAAACTGTTCTAAACCAGCTGCTCAAGAAATGGACTAGAATGAAAAAATTTTGCTTATTATTCAAAGAAACCACATAAAAACCTTTCAAAAACAAGCTTTAAAATAAGTTTTAAAATAAACCCTTAAGCAAAGTGATGATCCAAAACTGAGTAGGAACACTATTTCGTACAATAAAGAGTATAAAAAGCAGTCTAGAATCTAAATTACAAGTCAATGAAGAACTGCCACACTCAATATTGTCCCAGTTTCTTTAAGTGAATTTTAACAACATGCCTACATAGACAGAGAGGCTGGATGTTGCTAGTTCATTACACTTTAATATGATAGGAATGAAGAAGAAAACCTGGAGTGCATCAGTATTCACAGGAACACTCTAGTAGAGAGAGATAAGGAGCTCCCAAACCCCCAGCATGTTTGGAGAACTGACCCTAGAGAAAAGCATTACTTCTACTCAAGTGGCCAATCGGGACTGATACACCAGATAGAGAACACTGAAAATCAATGAAAACAACTTAGTAAATGGGAATACTTATGTCTCAATTAAGATTTTTCTTAAAAATCAGTGCTGCTTTATCTTCACACACCTTAGTAACTAGAAGGCAGTGCTTAAATAGTGAGAAATCAGATATTTTCCACTGGGGAAAAATCTGATACATAAATACAGGACCTATATTTCCCTACATATTTTTCAAAAATGTCCATGGGTGACAGAGGAACATAAAGACTTACTTTTCTAATTCAAGAAAAGCTATGCTACATTCAATGGAATTGAATTCTTTGGCAAAATTTATTTGGCAAGTGCCAAATAAAACAAACAATAAAATATTTTAGTTTTTATCACACTGCATAGTTAAGCTATGATACGAAGTACCACCAGAAATCACTGATGCCAACAGCTTAGGACTCTAAGGTGGACTTAATATTTACATGAAAATGTCACAATTATATTAGGTAGGAAAAAAACCCAAACCAAACCAACTCCAAAATTTTATAAGCCTTCATGCACCAGTAAACAAGCAAATCATTAACTGCTGAGAATTAGGAAGAAGCCTTCCATGTGGACAAGTTAATCCATAATTGCCCACCTTGGGGTTTCTTGCACTGCTCTCTGAAGTATCTGGTGCTGGCTTAAAGAAAATGCATGGATGACAGGCCTGACTCATGGTAATTCTTACTCTAGAATGTAGTGTAACTCTTTTTACTTTTTGAAAACATAAATTTACAGCACAGAAATGTATATCACAGATGATTTACCTGTGAAAATTAAGGGCTACTGGTTAATCTCAGCTCTTCATGGCAGCATTACTCCTGCGTAGATCAGCTATCCCTTTGGTCAGGTTTAATTACCTTACCAGTACCATCCAGTACTGTCAATCTCAGCAATCTAATGTTACTTAGCAACCCAAAATTATGGCATTGCCATAGGTAACAGGTTGGGTTTTTTTTGAAAGACCACAAGCTTTATAAGTTTGGAAGCCTGGAGGGTTATGTCATGTTGGGCTGGTTTTGTTTGAATTCTTCCTGTCCTTCCTGAGCTTTGCTTTCCATGATTTTGCTCTAACAGCAACAGACTTGGCACTAGAGACCACATGGTTGTAAACAGCTCACCAATGCTTAAAGAAGTTAGAGAAATGCAGATCCAGAAGATGATAAAACTGCTATTAGGGCTTACAAGAAGAAGAAATAATATCTACATCACATAATGTATCATATATAGTAAATTAAGGTATATTGTGAAGCTCCAAAACAATGAAGAGGGAGCAAAAGTATAAGTGTGTCAACAAAAAAATGACCCCTAGCAGATCCTGAGCAGTGGAAGATATCAATGGTCTCCAGTAAAGGACACCACATAATGCTGACTCACCACAGCCTTGCCCATCACACATGAGAATAAAACCACTGAGGATGGAAGTCAAAGGAGAAGGAGAAGGGTGAGCATAACAGCAGAAAAAAGGAGCAGAAAATGTGTCTGTATAACAGTTCTAACTGTATTCCTCCACCTGGTCTTTTCTCTGTAGAAGTGAGCTAAATATGACTCTTTGATTAGATGGTCAAGATTTCCTTCAATAAGTAAGTAGTTTTAGATATAAAACATTAACAATTTATTATATATTTATGTGAGGACATATCAGGAAGAATTCACAGATTTTTACTCTTCTGTTCTCTGGAGGCATAAAAATAAACCTCCCTTATGGCATTTCCTGAATGGTTATGAGAGTTGAACTGCTAAGGCTTTGGCATAATTGACAACACTTACTGTAGGTATCTCTCTCACCTAATGGGGTTTCCTTTCACTTCTGAAAACTGGGATTATTAGCAATGCTTTCCACTTGATTGTATTTATAATTTCTTGCAGCTTTTTTTCCCAAGGCTATTAGTTCCATGCTTTTCTTAAAAATGTTGGTCTCCTGCACTGCCTCGACATTAAGAAATCTTAGTAATAGTTCAGTTTATTTACTCACAGTCTCAAAAACAGTGAGAGTAACATTTTACTAAATGTGATGAATCCTGAAAAGAAGGCGCTCTGCTGAAAACTAGGAATGTTTAATGGAGAAGATGATCATTGGAAGGAAAAACATTCAAAGCAAAATGTTCAATTAAAAAATAAAAAGAGATTGCAAGAGGAGAAAAAGCAGTTTCAAGTTTAGGCCAAGCAAATATTTTTCTATGAAATCAGAATCTTCCCCTCTTTGAGAGAGAATATTTGGGTACAATCAGGCAAGTCACTCAAACCAAGCACTTACTACTGCTCCTTCCCTCAGTCCTCAGTAGTAATGCCTGTCTTATTTTTCCAGACCTGCTCAGGACAACAGCTGAGCATTTCCAATTGGAACTGAATTGTGCATTGAACACATAATAAGCTATACGACACAGAGAGCTCTTAAAAACTATGCCACAGACACATGATGGTGTACAGCTACAATCATGTGATGCTCTTCACCTTAATGTCTGTGAATAAGCTCTTCTTCAGTCAACTGGAAGTAATAACGAAAACTCTTTTCATTATGATACTAAATGCATTACCATTTATAATGCATTTAGATATGTTTGTAATGTTTACAAAGGGAGGGGTAAAAATCTCAGCTCTTCATAGCTTGGGGTTGCTTACAAGCCCTGTTGCGCATGCTGAATAACAGAATAAAAATCAAGTATTGAGTATTTTTCCAGCAAGTGAATGTGATTCATGCTAAAGTGTATGGAGATCTTATGGCAAGGAAATGAGGTAACCAAGTTGAAACAGCAATGTTTCATAAATGGAAAATTAAGTTTGAATTATAAACTACAAAAGCTTTTTAAAGTCTGGAGTATCTTTAATATCTTACATTTTTAAAGTAAGTTGAAAACCAGAAAATGATGCGTGTAAAATCATCTAACATCTCTGGGGTTGGGCTTGTCAGTCACCACACATCCCTCAAGCATTTGATTTGAGCTTGTGGAAAAAGTAGTGTCAGCATCTTCCTATCCCCTTTGCAGGCCTGCTAATTGCTTCTGGTCAAGTGCTTCAGATATTTTACCGGCCTCTCCCTGCTGGTTTTATTCTGGTTTGTTTGGGTTTTTTTAATAAACCAAAACAACAACAACAAACCACCAAACTCGTTAGGCATGTGGCCAACATCCTCCCAGAACTGGACTAGATCTTCCTCTCACAACTCTTTGTTTCCTTCTACCAGATGGTTTCTTACCAGACATAAACTCCTACTCTGTCTCCTCATCCTATCAGTTTGTTCATGGTAGTCCATTCAGGCTTCTCTCCTGGTTTTCCTTGCCGTGTCAGTACTGATTGACTCACGAGACCTTCAATTTCTTTCCTATTGCCATAGGGACATGGCACCACTTTTTCCCAGACAGACATTTCCCACTTGCCACTTTTCTCTCAAGGATGTTAAGTGACAGCATCCCCCCTTCCAACCAGGCACAGCCTCCCTCCTATACACACTTATTTTAACTGTCAGCTTCAAACATCTCTCTCCTTCCTCTAGTTTTACAGATTATTTTCTGCACACACACACAAAAAATCCCCACAGATTTTTTTTTTAATTTTTGGTGCTTCACTGTACTCCAGTCTCAGCAGAAGCTGACTGCGTAGCTCTACATGCACGCTCCAGTGCTGTAACAGATATGTCAGGGAACAAGTCACACACATTCCTTCTGTTCAGCAATGAACATGCGGTTTGGGCATCAGTAATGAAAGCTCATGTCTTTACAATCAATTTGAAGAGTGAAGGTGTGGGTGTCAGTGTCTTTCAAATGGGTGCTGGTGTTTCTCCTAACTCTGGGCAGCAGGTTTGCTCAGAGCCCGGACAGCCTGGCTCCTGAAACAGAGCAGGCTCCGCACAAGGCCGAGTTTCTGAGCTTTGGGGTAAAATGGAAGGTTCAGAGGGGGAATGTGTGGAAGGGGGTTCGGGAAGGCTGTGCCTTCTGAGTACCTCGGCCAGCGGGGAAAGGAAGAGGGCACCGTGCGGCCGTGATCTCAGCATCAAAGGAGGCTGCGCCCTCCGAAACCGAGAGAGAAAGAGAGCGAGAGAGAGAGAGCGTGGCGTGGGCCCCGGGGGACTCTCCCTCTATTCCAGAGAAGTTGCAGGACTCCTCTGTCTCCTTTCGGACATAAACCTCTGGTGTTTCTGGATTTTCCTGACAACAGGAGTTATAGATTAAGCACGCTGAAGATCATAGCTGTAAAACTCTTAGAAGTTTATACTCTGTAATTTGACCAAGTCTGGGCGCTTCTTAATATGAATGGCACAGCAGATACACCCTGCTGTAAAGGCTTCCCTACTTCCAACCTTTGCATCTTTACCCAAAACATGGACCCATAAGATGCT
Source organism: Anthoscopus minutus (assembly GCA_013399455.1). Taxonomy (NCBI): domain Eukaryota; kingdom Metazoa; phylum Chordata; class Aves; order Passeriformes; family Paridae; genus Anthoscopus; species Anthoscopus minutus. Next base: position 23,811 of record VWYI01004424.1, on the reverse strand, counting down.
CTGAAAGAAAGGTGCTTTTGAATTATTAAACTTTGCACTATAGCTTATTTTTCCCAAGCTTTTTTCTAGAAATTGATAAAGCTTTCTGTTGATGAATCCAACCTCTGAGTCCAGAATTGCATGATGAGTATTGCATCTTGTCACAGTACTCAATACTGCAGCTATGGTTATCAGACAAAATTCATGAAAGTAGCAGAAATTAGTTTACCAGATATCTTAGGTTCTAAGCCTTAAATTCATATCTTGCAGTCTCTACTCATTACAGGAGCGTCTCTGAACACAAGAAAAGCAACTGCAGATGTATTTTATAATATATATTATATTTATAATATAATAATGACTGCGGGACAAGATCATTTTCTCATAGAGGGTTAAAAATTCCAAGATGCGCATTCATCCTTAATGGTGTGAAAGAGCTTTTCAGTTGACATTTACATAATTTTGCTGCCAGAGTTACCAGGATATATTTACATATATAGTTTTCATTTCATATATATCATATACCTTTGCCATCGTAGAGACACACGATAAGCCACAGTTATCTAAATTGATGTGAAGCAAAACTGACACAATGCCAACCAAATTCCCAGAATGACAATTCAGTCTGTCATTGCATCACCCCTTAGGCAAGGCCTGAGTAAGAAAGATATTGTCGTGTCCCTTGAAGGTCAATAAGCACAGGTTCAGCTAGAGCTTGGGAAAAAAAGAAAATACGAGGAGTATTTTTCAGTAGCTGTTGAGCTCTGGGGCTGTGCATGTAAATTTTGACTTGAACTTGAGACTGAGTCCTTGATCTAATGACTAACTACTCAAGTCTTAAATCTTTGTTTGAAAGTACATGCTTTTCAGTACTTTTTAAGACATATTGATGAGCACGTTAGATAATTACTGAAAAATCCTTTCATAAATATCCAAGCACCTTACCTTAGAATGGGAAAAAATGTGGATAATTTTCAGAAGTGTGTTTAACTCACTCATCATCATCATCACCTTTGACTCGTCTGTGTATTACATCTGATATCCCCTCTAGCTGAAGAGTGATCCTGATGGGGAGCATTCTACAAGAGAGGTATTTTACTCTGAGTAAATATTCTATTTAAGACTTATATTTCTGGTTACCAGGAGAGTGAGTTTAGATGTCCATCATATTGGCATGTATGTAAGAGCCAGGACATAGCTAAAAAGAGTAGAGTCAGAGCATCTCATTCTTACTGTAAGCTGAACATCCATCATGCATTTAATGCTCTCTGCATCCTTATGTGATGTATCTCTGTTTTTGGTTGCCTCTGAAGTTGCTCAGTTCCTGTGCCAGTGTATTGTACTTGGTATATTGTGGCATGGGATAGCACAAGCCTGACAAATTGATATGAAGAGAGACACAAGTCTTGAAATACAAGCAGGAAAAGAAGGAAACTATTGGCCCACTTTTAAACAGGAGAGGTGAACTAGTCACCAGCCTTTGAAACACATTTTCCCTACACTTTCTACACCTCTCTCTTTACCAGCATTGTTGGGTCCCAAGCCTTGTGGACAAAAATCCAGGTTGATGAAAACACAGATCCACCCTCAGTGAAGGAAGAGTTGGCATGTGAACAGGAGTTTGATCCCTACACATTCATGGGCCTTGACAATATCCACGCACAGGTGTCAGAGAGCTGGCTGAAATAATTGTGGGGTCAGGTAGAGTCCAGTCTGGGCTGTAATTACATGAGAGACTGAGGTACAAGACTGACCAAAAGAGTAGGTTACACTAACTCTGAAGGTGAAGGATTGCCTGAGTTCCCTGCATGCTCTATATTCCCTTTTCCTCAACTGTTTACATAAATACTGGTCATTGACATTGTCTTTGTTCTTTTATTTTTCAACTATGAGAAAAATTATTTAGGATTTCAGTGCCTTTGAGAAAATTTGTAATTTCTAAGAGAGGGAGAGATGAAAGATGCTGTGGCTACAGTCAACCAGAACTCCAGCCTGCTGACAGTTGTAGATCTGATGAATACGGATGGCTTTATTGAGTGGAAATCTGACGGACTTTATATCTTCTTTTCAATTTCTCTGATTTTCACCAGAAAGGGTTTGCTAAAATGCTAAGATAAAGTTTGCTACTTTGTGCTTTCACAGACAGATTAGAAAACCAATCACTCAGATGATCATGAGATGCCATGGACTACCAGTAGCTGAAATCTAAAGCACCTATTGAGAATAATAATTTGGAGGAAGACACATGCTGACTGTCAGAAAAAAAATTGATCTTTGCCACTGAAAGCCTGGTTCAAATCCAGTCTTGTGAAATGATGTGCAAATAGCTGAAAAAAATTCTGCTTTGGGTTTTATTTTAAATTTTAATCCTTCCTTAAAAAGGATAGGAAGACAACCACAGAAGGGAGCAATAAGAGATAAAACGGTCCAGGTGAGGAGTCATTAATTACTTGGAGATGGTGGCTTCCAGCACTAGGTATGACAAATGAAATGAGCTGTACAGAGGAATAGAGTAGACAAGGCAACCAGTTATAAAATAAGGGACTTAGAGTGGGAGATGAAAGCCATAGACCACTGCAGTACTGCTCCACTTTTGTCTAAATCCTCACAGTTCTGTGACAATGGGCAGACAGAACAGATGAAGATTTCTTCCAAGAGAAATCTGTCTATTTAAAGAGATATTGTAATAATATAAATCTTGAAACAAATTTACTTTGCTCTGCAAAAATGAAACAGAAAGGAAAAGACAGAATGTTTTTACAAATAGGCAATAAGACATATAGTGTAATCAAACAATAAATACCATAATAATACATTGCATTAGAGCTCTAAATAAAACAGGCACTGTAAAAGCATTCAGAGAGTTAAAAGAAATAAAGCATAATTGAATTTAAATTATGGAAATCAGTGATATAAAGAGATCAGCAAATCCCATAAAGATATCCATTCATGAAGCTCATTAACACCAAAGAGAAAGAAATAAAACACTGTTTGGATATTAAAACTTGAAATAAGGGAAAGATCCAAAGTGCAGGGCTATGAAAAATGGGATGGAATATCATGTGATACACAGCTGAAAAACATCTGGATTAGGGAAGTATGAGCCATCAGAGAAAAGACAGGCCCTAGAAGGGGACAAAGAGAGAAGAGTGCTGTGAAATCATCTACAGCAATTCTGTAAAGACCTATCTTGGATTAAATCTTGACATAAGTGATAAACTAGCCCAAGTACTTAGGGAAGTGATAGAAAGATTGTCATCTGGTGTCTGTTAAAAGACTCTATATCCTGAAGTTAAAAATGCTAGAAACTGGCAAAATCTTGAGAGTTCATTGAATGATATTATAGATGATAAACAGAATTGAAGTAGACTACTGTAAAGAGGAAATCTAATATGGTACATTGTTCTCTTGAGCAGGTGGCATGACAAATTTATATGTGCAAAGGCCACTGACATCCAGTATTTAAGACAACACTCATAACAGGAAAAATATCAGACAAATAACTTGAAATGCTTGTCAGAAAGAAAATCTTGAGACTTCTAAGTGACAAGAAATGACAGAAAGCCATATGAGAGGGTGTACAGATAAGAATATGAAGAATATATAAAGGTACAACGTAAGAATTATGAAAATTAAAATGAGAGTATGAGTTTCAACCTGGTGAACTCAGTGTTGTAACATGACGGTTGAACACCCCATGTCAAGTGCACTGGGTATATTGTTGTGGGACTTTTTGCCACATAATCTTTATTTTATGTAAATGTTTAGTCTAATTACTTGATCTTAATTTAAACACAAAATTGTATTTCTTTACACTGACATCACTGAAAAAGAATCAAGTTTTCTCTGTACTTTTGAAAAAAACACCACATTTTTCCACCACATCCCAGGATTTGCCATCCATTATATCAGATAAAAGTCAGGCAGTCTGGAGTTATCTAACAGTGTTTTCCCTAGATTTTTAAGCCTTTATGAACAAGAGCACAGCCTCTTCACAGCCATACCATACTCCCCTGATTCTGGGGAATCACAGATATTCCCCATAGAGAAGCAGTATGTGAAGTCCATACCAAATCAGCACAGTTTGTTAAGTTTGCTAAGAAAAGCACTAATTGATGTCTCAATATTGTCAATTTGTCTTCTGATAGAAGATTATTTTATTAAACCTTCTTGGTGGTGGATCAAGATTCAAAGGGTTTGGGGTTTTGGGAGTTATTTTGGTTGGTTTTGGTTTTCTTCTGGTTTTAGGGGTGATGAAGATGGGAACAGTGAAGAATTTTTGAGAAGCACAGCTTGCCTTTTAACTGAATAAGTATTACAGATTTTCTTTTACCAGTTTCTGAATCACTTAATAGTGACCACAATCGAAGATTAGGACACCAGACTCTATGGACCCCTGATATGCTGACTCCACCATAAATATCTGTAACACAAATGACCCCTATGCCCAAGAGAACTGTTAGACTTTTGTCTGTTTTGTTCCTCCAAATCTTTTTTTCTGATGAGGAAGTTTGGTGCTATTTTAAGAGTTCCAAGAACTTCCCACTGACTGCGTGCTAGAACACCATGGACCTTATTTTAACACCATCAGCTGCAGACAGAAGAGCAGCCACATAAACTGCACGAATCATGCATCTACTGTGTTTCTAATATATTGGCCAATATCCTGGAACTGCAGGTGAAGTATGGCAAAAAATACAGTAGATTTTGATAAATCTTAAATTTGCTATATGAAAAACATTTGCCAAGTAATTTTCCTCCTACAGTTTAATCACCAACATGTGGCCTTGTAACAAGTTTTTCTCCATTGTATGCTACCTAAAAAAAGAGTCCTGTATCTGCAAGAGAAGGGGATTTTCTCTTCAATCCTGGTGCCCAGCAAGAAGTCCTTCAATTTAGCCTGAGGGGAGGTTACTACAGTCAAGAAGCTGGACAATGAAATTGCATTTATACTCAATGCTGGAACAGGAAATTGCCTTCTTTTTTTTTCCACATGGAATTGTTCTCCAACTGTTCCATGATTACTGAGAAGAAAATAAGGGCAGTGAGATACTTGTAATAAGGGGTAAAAGAGTTTTAAAAATTCTTGAAACACCGAATCTTTGATCCAAAAAACTACTAAAAGTGTACCCACCTTGCATTTTAAAAGGACTAATGTGACTTGGGTATTACATATGATAAAATATATTGTGTACCTAAATTCTTAAAAACTCTTTGCTCCTGGGATGAACTTCAAACTCTCTATTCCCTCTCCTCATTCTTGGATGAATACATGTATTACCAGGAAGAATAATATTATTAATCCCTTTTCCTATATGCAGAAGATATATCAAGAGAAGTAGTATATCTGCAGTCCTTCATAGAGGATACATGAAATAATTGTGTTTCTCAGACAGAGCTGGTGAGAAAATATAAGGAGGTAGACTTTAGTTAAGACAAGTGACAGAGTTATAAAAATAAGAATAGAGAGAAGTGTTTAGAAACAGAGGCACATTTCTATAGGTTTTGAAATTACAGAATTGTGTAGTAAAGTGAAGTAAGCAGAAAAACGGCAACGAATGAGACACAAGGGGTCACAGTACAAGACTGAAGAGGGGCTGGATGGGATCAATGCAGAGGATTTTTCTAGGAGGCAGAAATACTGCTCTTTCTAAAGAAATAACTTCAAAGTTCTCAAAATGACCAGGGAAAGATGATATCCCCTACCAGTCTCCTTACTTCTCCAGAAAAATTCTTCCTTCCAGCAAGCATTACCTTTTATTTCATTTTAAAAAGTAATAATTTTTCAGACAGAATAGCTGGGTGTGTCAGTTATTACTCACCATGTTACCATTCATGTTCCTTTCCTAGCAGTAATAAAATTGCTGTGTTCTCTTATGTTTAAGAAACTTGATGTTAAGAGTGGTTAAATGAATAAGACATTTAGCTCAAAATAAAAATCAGTGACTATGGAGAAATGCCTCATGGCCACAGTGTAGATCCCATCAGATAGGCTGCATCAAGTACAGCCATTATTAGTGTTTTTAGTAAGACAGGGTTCCAGTCCTAAGCTTGGTGTCCAGCAGGGCTGACATCATATATGAAACTGCTCACTGTAAGTACACCGTACTCCTCTAGAGCAGAGTCCATTTACTCCTTTTAAGGAGAGTCAGATAGGCCTCATTAGCATGACCCACTTTCTTAAACAAGGGAAGTTTATTTAGGTTCATCTGTAATTGAGTTACCCAGAAATTATTGAGCTACCCACAAATTTTCCTTAAAGCATAATTGACACAAAAAACAGAATATGAAATGTCAAAGCTCACTTCAATATGATATAACAGCAGCGGGGCCACCATTACCAGCAACACCAAGAAGAAATAATAAGAAGGAAAAAGAATACTTTTAGCCTAAAAATGTAATAATGAACATTTTTTCACATTAAAATACTAAATGTTCAGGTGCTGAGGGTTAACACAGTGGGTCAACAGTCAGGTTAAGAAGGATAGATAGGAGTTCTCCAAATAACCTCCAAATAAGGATGATCATCTATACTTTTGTTTAATCCCTCTTGTTAATAGTGATCATTCACTATTGCTTCAGTGGAAGATTTTAACCTTAGCCTGATACACACACAATTTTTATAAGAACATTAAAAGACAAAATTTTCTCTCTCTTTTTTTTTTCCCTAACAGAAGCAAGGCAACTTCCTTGTGTAGCTATTTTTTTGCCTTTTAAAAAGATCCATGATTACAAATTATTAGAAAAAGTTTCCTACTCAATTTTGCTAGAACAGAATGTAAGATCTACTGTTTTTTTCTCTTGGCTTTGGGGAAATGAACAATTCTGAGTCACATCTGCACTGCCCTGTTCACTTGTTGTTAAGAGTGACCACATTGAGATGGCTCCCCAGAAGTAGGTGCTGGCAACATGCACCAAGCATGAAGAGTCCCTAGCCAGGACATTTGGCCACTAGTTCCTGGGTGTATTTTTGACAAGCTGACACTCCACCTGCCTATCACTGGCAAATTCCATAAACACTCTGGGAGATTAGGAAAGAGATTTTCAAACTCTGACTGGACCAGGGCAGGATAGGGTGGAGTCAGAGCACAGCATGCTATAACAGAGCAGTGAGAGTCCTGCAGCCATTTAAACACAAGCAAGTTTGAAACTAAATTCCTCAAATCTCAGTGTTGATTTCATAGAAAAACTGTCCCAAGTTAAGGGAAATGGTAGAATGGGTTTTGAAGAATGAATAAACAACATCATTAGCACTGGCTGTATATTTTGCCCATAAGCAGAATTCCAGGCTATCAAGATCAGCATTTCAAAAAGAGCTTCAGCGAGAACCATACACTAATAAACATCAGTAGATTATTCTGGAGGTCACCTACTCCATCCTGCCATTCAAAGCAGGATGCTCATACTAGAGCAGGCTGCTCAAAACCTTGTGTAGCAGAGCTTGGAATTTCTGCAAAGATAGAAATAGAGAAGTTTATACCAGAAATAATGAGAACACTTCAAGCTCATAATTAAAATGAGAAATGAGTAAACTGATTTAACTGGAAGCAGTTCTCTTGAATATTCACTCAAAGTATAAAATAAAATAATGAATTCTCTGCAGTTCTTCAGAATAATGTGAAGCTTTGAAAATAAATTCTCAATGGTGTACTCTTTCCAAGCAGCCTCAAAGGCAAAAAATTCCCAAAGGATACAAGAACATCTGATATCCCAGTGTCAGTGCCAACTAAGTGTTCAAATATGCCCTGTAATTCTCACACTGAATAGTTATACTATGGTCAGAAGGCATTTAAAAATTAAAAGAAGAAATGCTGGGAAAAATTGCTCTTCAAATGAAGTTTCAACACAGATTTATGACTGAGTTATAAATTGTTGAACTCTGAAAAGCATGTCAAATTTTAAAGAGGTATTCAACCTTCCTCTCCCTTGCCTCTCCTTGCACCCCACCCCCAACAGAATATGTAACAGAAACTATAAGTTCTAGCAGAAAACAATTTAGAAGATCACTGTGTTTTACATAAGAATGATTGGTTTTTTAAGCTCTTTGCCTCCAGTTCTACTCAGAACCTGAAGGTATATAAGCAGCTGCAAAAAAATAATGAAAACAGAGTTAATTAAAAAAATACTCAAAGAACATTTGGGCCCTAATTTTTTCTCTTTGTTAATTTGGTTTTAACTTCATTGCCTGGATTAAAATGAGGATACATTGTAGTTCTTAATTCAGATTAATTCCATAGGGTATTTCCTGCTTTGTGAATAGGTTGGAAGATTTTTTTTTCAGAGATGAGAGAAGAGGGAATGAGCCTAGGTCTTCTTAAATCCATGCTTCTCTCTGTTGCTATCTGTTACTAAGTAGACTACAGAAATGTCATAGCTTTGATTGCAAAAAATTGCAAATTGTTCTGCACAAACATCCATCTACTGCACATGAAGTATTTATGGGTAGCCAGTGACAGTATTTGTTAGCCATACTGTTAGGCTAACGTGAGCTCTATGTATTACTGCCAGAGGATTCCACTGTGACGTTGTAATTGCTTGCTTCTTAAAGGGACAATTAAGGCAGTGACTGAAAGGGGACATAATTACAATTTCCTAAACTCTAATCAATTTGGATTTAGGCAGAAAAAGCACAAACTTCAGGGGATTTCTTTAGTTCCTCAGCCAATTATATGCAGCAACATTTTTCCATCATACAATACTCATATACATAAACAAGATAATCCTGCATAGAAATAAGCCTGCATGCAATTCTTTTAGCCTCACCAGCTCAGCAGGAGACTTCTGCAGAAGGACTGCATATGCATAGGACATGATAGGATTGAGGATCAGAACATTTGTTTTTACTAAGAATGCGAAAGCCAATGACAAGGGGTCACTGCTCAGTGTCATTGCTTTCTTGGGCAGAACTGCTGAGGTACAACAGACGCTTGTCATCAGAGTTCCAGGTGAATATAACAGTCAAAAACTATGCCTGTCACAAGGTTCCTAATCCAACTCTGACTAATGAGCAAACCAAATATTTTCACTCTCACTAAAATGTGACTATTTTCATCAGCCTAAATTTAAATGCTTCCCACAATGACATTCTCATTATTTTCCTTAAGGGGTCCTTTTATTATTTGATGGGGAAGCAGTTTGTTCCAGATTCTTTTTCCTGGGAAAGGCAAAGTTCCTGGATCTACAGAATTTATTGATGATTACTGAAATAGAGAAAAGCCTGGATTAAGGATTATGTGTCTTGTGACTTCTTTCCTTTTTGAGGAATAGAAGGGTGTGTGGAGGGAGAAAGCAAAGGGAAAGACAGCTCTTTTGATCTGCACATGATGAAATGTGTTCCTATTTTTCTGTGTATTTCTGGTTCCTTATCATGTTTCTGATGAATCAGAAGGTTTGTTTTCATTTAAAAAAAAAAAGAAAAAAAGAGAAGTGTTTTCAAGTAGATTATTCAAAGCTCTTCAAAACAAAGTAAATATAACTATCCTCTCTATAGAAACTAAGCAGAAAAGAGTGAACTGGATGAGTCAGATAATGACCTATGGAACAAGACAAAAAAATTTTAATCCTAATTGTGTGCCCTCTTTCATTTGTTTCCTGCTACTCTGCCTTTATTTCTGTTTGGCCTTTTTTCCCCTCTGCACTTCGTGCATCTCTCTATTGCTAGTAGATTTCTCCTAGAACAGCTGCTCCTTGTGTAAAAACAAATAATACCCATGGCTGCTATCCCACCATTATTAAGAATTTTCTTTCTGATGTTACTCAGGAAAACAAAACTAAATGATTGGTTCAGGAAAGCACTAATAAAACTGTAGGGAATCTCTGAGGCAAGACAGAATTTTAAGGATCATCTTTTGATCAGAGCTGGAGAGCTGACATCTGCTGTCTATTTGTGGAATTTATTGTAATAGATTTGTCCGGGAGAGGCTTCGTGAGGAACCTCGGTTCACGTGTAACAGCACCCCCTTGTGTGGACGTTTCATAAAGTAGCAGGTAATTAGGTTGCCTCGCTAATAATGAGTTTGAAGACAATGCTAGTGAAATTAAGCAAGAGAATAATAGTTGGAGAAGCAAAAATCCAGACAAATTAAAAGGAATGTTGCTTTCATTTTCAAGGTTGTGAAGCTTTCCACTGGATATGTCTCCTTGAGTCAAATCACCCTAACAAAACTAGCTACCAAATGGCCTTCCTTCAGTTGAACACTGTGTTTAGTTTTTACTTCAGAAGCAGCAAGAGAGATGCATCTATTTGAAGTCAAAACCACAGATGTGTAAGTCAGTTTAAGTAGCATCTGATTCAATGTCACAGCATCTTAACATGGAAGCTCCTGAAAGGTAAGATTTAAACAAAGACAGACCAAGACAAGCAAATATCATTATAAGATGCAAATGAAATACAGTCAGTAGGAATTCAGCTTTAGTGCATACCCTGATGTCTGAGGTCTAGCAGGATGCTCGGTACAATCACTTTGCCTGCTGGAGCGTTCATCAGCTGGAGAGTGAAGACTGTTCCTTTGCTTTCAGCTTTTTAGAATCGGAAATTCTGTCCCTGAACTGGACATCAAGGACCCCAAAGTGGATATTGAGGCACCTAATGTCAACATTCACAGCCCAGAAGGGAAAATAAAGTTCCCCAAATTCAAGATGCCCAAATTCTTCAAAGCTATGTTCTTCTCTTCATTTGTAAGCTACAAATGCAGCACTCAGTTATTTCCCTACAGCTGAAATGAAGTTAAGTAATTAGCCACATCTTTGCTTCACTTTAAAAAAAAAAGTGAAACCCATCATAAGCTTAAATTGTAATGCGTAACTTACTGATTTCAGGTGCTTATGCTCAAAAATCCACCAGGGAAAACTTCCAAATCAGCTTCACATCAGTCTAGAGACACCTAAACTCCCTGAGGCTTCTCAGATGTGTGTGGGTGGCTGGTACTTAACCTAGTTCTGGCAAAGCAAATGGGCCCGTTGTAAACCTTTACTATTGGAAGTGTATAAATTAATCAGTTATTTTCACAGAACTAGGCTGAGAAGCAAATAGGTCATTGGCTACTAAGTTGAGTAAATAATTGTCATGAGCAAGAGGAGTGGATGGTGATGAGCACAGTTAATGGCACAGTCTTTGTCTGGCTCAGCTTTAGCCTTGCTGGTATTTTGCATACAGAAATGATCAGCTTGCTGTCTAGGACAGAACTAAGGCCAATTAGGAAAAAGGAAACTAGGTGTTTCTCTGCCTAATTAGAGTAAATGTTCCCAGTACAGCTGTTGTACATTGATAAGATCAGACTCATGGCAACTACATTCTGTAAATACGGCTTGCTCTCCTATAAAATCTGTCAAATGAAGGAGATGGCAGCTGCTCCTCATGTAATAGCCTGGCACCCAGCAGGAGTTGGCAGGTGGAGATTTTTTTTCTTTTGAGGAGGTTAATATCCACATGTCCTGTCTCCTAATGCAATAATTGATCATCAGACTCATAGCTGCTCGTGGTAGTGATGCATGCTGTGCTCCTTTGGGAAGCTGTCACAAAGTCTAAGAGAATTCAAGATTGCTGTATCAGGAATTCATCTTGTTGGACACTGATAGCTGGGATGCATTCCAGGAAAGTGAATGTTCAGGTTCACTGCTCAAGCATGATTTACACATGTATGCACTGACTGGCTAATAGTAAAACACATAATTAAGTTTGGTGGTGAGAACCCAACACTCCTACCCAATTAGGTGAGTGAACCTGGTAGACACTAGGCTGGGTACACACCCCCTGATTCTCTCTTCCGCCCCCCATAATCTTAAGATGAATCTATGTACCAAGTCATGGCTTTAGGAGGAGGAGGAGAGCAGCCTGCCATCAGCCCCATCCATAGTTTTTGGTACACCAGGCAGGGCACTTTCTGAAGCTGTAAGTTTTAGATAACCTGAGGCTGAGGGAGTAAATCACACCTATTTTGTTGGGTCCACTGCAGATACATTTCTTCTTTGCCTCATTTTTTTTTTGGCTCTCAGCAGGACTTACAGAAAAATAGGTGCTCAGGCTGTGGACAACCTTAGCATGTGTGGAAGCACAGCTGCAAAGCTTATTTTAGCTGCCTTAAGAGACCTGTCTCAATGAGAAGGCTCTTAAAGGACTGTAGGACTCACAGGATTAGGCAACAATTACAGTTTGGCAACTTCTGGATTAAAACCAAATAGATATAGGAGCAGACCCAAAAATTATTGAAATGAGCTTCTTTAAGTATCTAAGATTCAGTCTTTAAATTATTGCCTATATATTGATTTGCCTATCAAATACAGTAAAGCTTATGCATTTGTGGGCTGTTCTATAATCAGGACCTGCCATCTGCAACAGACTGACATACACTGGTGAATCCTTTAAAGGTGCTGTTACATGTGCCATTTCTCCACTCTTGTAGTGAGTTTTTATTTAATAATTTATTACTAAATTATTTTTAATTGACCTTATCAAATGGAGTAATTACTTCAAGGGTGGTAATTAAAGCAAACTCTGATCTCTTACCCAGAATATATATGAGAGGAACTGTGGTGAGATCTGCTTTAATTATTTATTTTTTAAAACCTATTTATTCTTAGACTAATACTTCACATTTTCTCTCTTGGGAAAGACTGAAATGAAATTTAAAAGCACCTGAATTCTTTTAAAACAAACAAGTAATGTCTCACACTCCTACTTTAAAGAACTCTTCTTGATTTTCAGTGATTGGAATACTGCCTTTATTCTTTTTCATACAAATCAACAGTAGAAAATATTCCCTGTTGATTATGATTCCACAGTAAGCCTATTACTAACTTGACTCTGGTTTCAGGAAAAGTAGAAATTTTCTGGTTTTACAATGCAGGTGTATTTCCAGGGTAGAAATATCGTATTCTGCTAGAAAATAATACTAATTCTTACTAGAACTACAAAAGAAAATGTTATCTCTGGAAGTCTGAAAAGATACTTTTTTGAACAATTCCACTGGGGGGCAGATTTAGTAGACTGTTACCCTCTATAAACCAACCATGCAATATGGACAGCAAAACAGTGCATAAATAGACAGTCCTGGAGAGAGCACAGAAAGCTGCACTGATTTGAGCAACTCTTTCAGAAAACCTTTCCCACAACTATACTGGATCTTCCCAACAAGTCTTGCTTTTAAAAATCGGTTGCAGTTTTCCCCACTTTATAAAACACACATCAGCACGAGATAAAGACTAGCATAAAGTCTTTCACTCTGAACAACAATCATCATTGATTTAAATTAAGTGCTATGGTGGAAAGTGTTCAGCAGCGCTAATGGGTAATGGTGGTACAACCATTACAGCAGATAAAAAATATTGGTACTTTGTCTCTGAGACAAACCTGCATTCATCCCAACAGCAAACTGGCACCAGTGAAATACAGCATATGAGCACAGACAAGGGAAATAGAGCTTTGGGATGACGAAGTGCATACACCCACCTGGAATGAGGGCTGTCGTTTTCATGTTCTCGTAATACATACTTTGTGTGAGAATTCAGTGTACCTGTTTCTCACTTTGGCCTTTGATGTCCAAGCTACTGCAGCAAATTTTTTAATCAGATAGTCCAATCTCTTTTCTTTGTCAGGTACTGTAATTCCTAGCTGCCTGTCCTCTGCAGAGTATGAAGTTAGGAATTGTGTATTCTTCATTGTTAATATATTACTTTAAGGTTTTGTAAGAAATATGGTAACAAAAGTCTCAAAATTTTAATTCCTGAAATCTGCGATGCAGGCAGCAGGCAGCCTGATTCACTTGATACAATACTTTACTCTTCGGTATGTATCAGCCTCAGAACTCCAGAATCTTGGATTTGGCCAAACCTTTAATTACAAGGCTCTCTGAATAATCCATCTTCAGAAGTGGTCTACACAGAACAGTTCCAGTTCAGCCTTGTTCTACAAGACTTTCACTGACATGGCTGTTCACTGTGCCCAGCAGCTCCACCCTTGCGCTTCCAGTGTCACTTGTACACACCACAAATAATGAGTCATACAGACTTGTTTGCCCATGCCAGCAGAGCTCCAGCACCCATGCTCTCCCTGTAGTCTCCCTGTAGCTCAGTGGCTTGCATCTAATGCCATTTTTTCCTCAGGCTGTCTGCACATTTGGCTTCCCTTTTTCACCAGCTGGGAAAGGTTATCAGCCAGCTGAATGCTTCTGAACAGACAGCACAAGATCTGCGCAGACATGCAGGCAGAAGAAAATACAAACAGGAGCCAGCATTTGGCTAGGAATCATTGCTTTTGACACATGGCTGTTCCTCCATAGTGCTCAATCTCATCCATCCTCTGTTCATCTGCTTCCCCCTCTGTGTTCTCACCCCATGATATTTGCAAGGTCGACATCTTGCTGAGTGACAAGATAGAGCACAGACTCATAGAGAGGAAATTTTATATTCAGGATGGAATCTGGTACATGCACAAATACAAATCAAAACAGATTGAATCACCCAAGGATGACACAGAAATATTTCAGAAGGAAAACCTGGCTGAGCTCCTACCTGTGATTCAATTAGTCATCTAGTTCAGTCTTTCACAGGAAAAGATGGCTTGTTAGACTGGAAGCAAAAGTACATCTAGAAAGCTGGACGAGTCAGAAAGAGGTTGTCTTGAAATATCTTGGAAACACACCTCTATCTACATCCTGTTCTGTCTGATTGAGATCCTTGCCATGTCTGAGAGCATCCACCTTGATTTCCTGGCCAGTCCAGAAGGACGTAGAGATACTTCTCTTTTTTTCCTTCCTGTAGGGTATAGTTTTCCAACCAAAATGTGCTATTGGCACATTTGCAGTGTTAAACCAGGGACTTGTTTAGAGGATTGTGACTGGAGAGACCCCTCTGAATGTTTTATATTTCTTTCTTTGTATAGACCCCTGCTAGTGCTGCTGGAGCGTTCATCCAAATGCGTTGGCTTGAAGTATATTCATGAAGGAAAAAATCACATAATGAATTCCCCTTCCTTGTGTCCTATGCAGCCAAGGAAGTGTTGTCTAGAAACTGTAAGGATCTGTTCAGTGCCTACAAAGTATACGAATCTGAGCCTGAGGAAAGATGTTTTTACAACAGCATCAAATGCAAGCTCTTTCCTTGATCAAGATTTATAATATATTTTGGTTCCTGACTAAAGGTCTTCTGTGTCCAGAAGAACTTGAGCAGTGATTTTCCCCCTGTATTCAGCCCTTGTATGACCACATCTCAAGTCCTGTGTTCAGTTCTCAGCTCCTCACAACAACAAAGGACACTGAGGAACTGGAGTGTATCCAGAGAGAGGTAATGTAGCTGGTGAAGGGTTTGGAGCACAAGTCCTTTGAGGAGAAGCTGAGGGAGCTGGGGTTGTTTAGCTGGAGAAAGGAGGCTCAGAGGAGAGACCTTATTGCTCTCTACAGCTCCCTGAAAAGAGGATGTAGCCAGGTGGGGGTTAGTCTCTTCTCCAAGGCAAGAAGAGCTTCTCTGGCAGGACCAGAGGAAGTGGCCTCAAGTTGTGCTAGAGGAGGTTTAGATAGGATATTAGGTGAAATTTCTTCACCTGAAGGGTTGTCAAGCACTACAACAGGCTGCCCAGGGAAAGCAGTTGAATAAATACCACCATCCCTGGGGATATTTAAAAGATGTGTAGTTGTGGCACTTAGGGCCAGGTTTAGTGGTGAACACAGCAGTGCTAATGGTTGTGCTGAATGACCTTAAAGGTCTTTTCCAAACCAAATGATCCTATAATTTTAAACTCTGTTTCACCTACAGACAAAATCCTAACCAGTGGCCTGTGCTGTGTCTTCCGGTGGTTACGATCTCTCAAAAGAAATAGAATCTGGGTGTTATGGCAAAAACTAGGTCCAGGGACACAGGCCCCAGCATTTGAAAAGCCTTCCTGCATGATGAAGGCATTCAAGCAGGCCAAAGTCTGTCAGGATGGATACTGGCAAGAGATCTCTGTGGGATCCAGGCCCAGACAACGCCTGAGGGAGCAGCACAGAAGGCTGCCCTGGTGCAGTCTTCAGTAACAGTGTTCTGATGTAGCAGAACACAGGCAGTTACTGAGACAATACAGCTGGTAATGGGGATAAAGCAGCACCTGCTGATTGCTTTGCAAACAAGACAGGCCCAAGAGAAACAGAAATTCAAACAATTTCATAGGCACAATGTGAGTTGGGGTGAAATCACTGGAAATAATGTGGGAAGGCATCATGAAAAAATACTAAACAGGGACTTGAAGAATTTGTGTAGCAACGGAGGTTATATAAAATTGTCCCGTCTAATAAATGCTATGGAAGAAAAAAAATAGAACATTAAGAATGGAGAAGAGAGGCTATGAAGGCACAGAAAGAAAAAAAAGAAAAAAAAAGTATGCTACCATGGGAGAATATGTAGGTGGAAATATGATCAGTGTTGTACACAGGAGCAGAGAAATGTTTAAATAAAACATGTCCAGCTGGTTTGTTCTGCTACTCTTCTTAAGTGAAGTGAAACCATTGAGACAGAAGCCCTGTTCTGTGTATTTAATCATTTTTCAGGGAGTAGGATATTAGAAGCTTTGGGAAAATACATCAGAAATATATGCGAAAAAAGACTCAAGGAAACAGCATGGGACTGAAGCAGATTTTAAATATTCTTCAGGGCAATAGGAGGCTGAGTATATGAAGTGTGCAGTTGTCTTCGGAAATGGATGTCTCTTTAGTATGCTGTTACTCAGCTGCATCTTTCAAGCTTGATTAATGCTTAATGTGATTGTCTTTAAAATCTGTCAGCATTTGGCACAGATCAGATAAGTGGCTGTGACAGAAGTGCAAATATTTGTACTGCAGTTTTGTACCCTGATGTGGTTATGATTAATAAGTTTTGCTTATGCACCCCTAGAGATTGTTTTGTAAATTATCCTGCTTGGATACATTAAATTTATATTAAATCAAATTGCTCAAATATATTTTCCTATGGGTTTATTATTTTAAATAAATAGGCAGCAACATTGCTTAGAGAACCTAGCTGGCACATTTTAAAAATCGTGCCAAAGCGGAACAGATTAAATTGATCAAAAAGAGATCAAATCACATGATATGTCCCCTGATATAAGCAGGAAATACGACTAAAACAATACTTTTAAAGAATAATTTTCAGGAAAGTAGAGGAAAGACAACAAAATATTCTAGATGCTGTAAAATGTAAAGTTCACACAAATCAAGCTGTAAAAGCAATTTAATTATGTGGTGGTAGAGCACAAAGAAAGAGTTGTTGACTAAAGGAACAATAATGCATTAGAGAAGACTTTTGCTATCCTCTCCTTAGCTGAAGAACATGAAACAATGGGGTCTTCCAAACTGGGTATGCTGTGCAAAGAGAGAAAAAAGCAAAGCTTTTGTTTTGTCTGGTGTTCAAGAAACCTCCTGTTACCAGAGGTGCGTGATGGATCTTGGTAACATCAATAAAGACATTGTCACCAACTACACTGTGCTGAAAGAGAAGCTAGGATTTTCTCAAATTCATAGCTAAAATGAAGTTAAAGTCATTGAGGAGAGTAGCTGCGGAGGATGGCTGGTGAAAGATGAAAATACTCATTTATATTATTGATATTTATCACATTATAGATTCTAATTAGATGCTAAATTATTAGGTCAGCCAATGGGTCACGGAAAGGAAAAATATCCATTGCCTTTGACAGTCTGATTTTTTGGGATTCAGTCTCCCTAAGGAAATAATTGCCACTCCTTGACCAGGAATTACATTTGATCCAATGGAGGTCTGAACTTAGGCAAAGGACACAGGGTAGGCAATGCCGATGTTCTTAAGTTTCAGTCCAAACCATCACACTTCCAACTCTGATAGCGACCTGATTCCTTTTCCTCTCCTACCCAGGGTTTCACAATTTTCTCTGCTCTTTCATCCAACAGAAGACAGATTTCCTGTAAAGATTCCTGCCTATGAATTTACATCCTTACTCTTTGGACTTCCTACTCATTAGAAACTCTTTCGTTTCCTACTCATGTTTTCCTTCCATAAACTCTTCTAGCAAGTTTTTTTTCCATATGCAATGCAGATTCAGCAAAAGGTGTAGGCACAATGTGATAATGTTTGGTAGAATGAAAATGACAAAATGAGATTAGACACTTGGCAGTAATAAGGAAGGTTGAAATAAACTGTATTCTAAATCTGAAAATAAGGCCCTTTTTAAAACAAAGATTATTAAATTATTCCTAAGTTGCTGTCTATTTTTGCTTTGAAGTGTAACCAGCCAGGAAACTTCCCAACTCCCACATCTGGCTTGACATCAACTGTAAATAGACTAACAGTTTTACATAAATATTTTTAACAGAATTCCTGTCTACATCTGATTTCTTCCTGTAAATCCGGAAAATTTCTCAAAGTAAGACCTTCAGAAAATGATATTCTCAAAACAAACATATATGTTATTTCAGAACTCTTCAAAGGACAACCTTCATCAAACAAGCAGCACAACAATTTTAATATATATGACTGTGTGGCAATTCAGATTTTTTTGGATCCTGAAAATAAGTTCTCTTGTTTCTTCAAACTCAGAACCATGAACATTTGCCTGCAAATACAGATTTGGGACATTGGTTCATTCTGTTGTATATGCTGATTGCAAGGAGTGAGATGCTTCAAACTGTATTCCAGAAGTTCTGAATTCATAAGCTGCAAACAGCCTGTCACTAGTGATTATTTCTCCTAGATAATAGAATGACAGCAAAGTTATTGTCTACATTTTAGCGATCTTAACACTAATGGATTCATGGAGAAGCAAAATGTCTATAGAAGCCAGATAGCCCCATTCTGTCCTTCTAACTCTTCGGGCAACAGATTATGGGCTGTGAATGATCAAATCCTTGTCTTGCTTTGGTGACTGAATCCTGAAAAGGGCAGTGTTCAGCTCCTGATTCTGCTGCTGTTTGTGTGGGTTTCAGCACATGTTCTATTAAGAAGTGCCAAAGTGATGCCCCTCTGTGAGGAGCTCCCTCCCCTCAAAAGGAAACACATCAGGACATGTTCTCAAACACAAACTGAATATAGGATCTCTAAGCCACTGCCTTTGTTATTGTTGTTGTTTTTAAAATTGAAACTATTTGAAAACCTTTAGTGGTTGAAAACTTGGAAATCAACCAGTTCTCAGCCATTTAAGCTGATAGATATGGTCTGTGGATTCAGGATCATGCACTTAGATGTCTAAATCTTATCTAAATTCTATTTTGAGTTGAATGCTTTCATACATAATGTTTAATTTAAGAAGTGACTTAAGGTATGTCTTGTCTGCTGATCTTATTTTCAACTATTCCTGGATTTCAGCCCAAGCCATCCCAATATCCAAGTTTGAAAGTACTTTAGTCTCTAGCTGGCTTGTCAGATATGGAGGAGGATTAGAAAGCGGGTCTTTGTTGTATTTATTTTTAACTTTAGCTGTTATCTACCTGCTCTGAAATAAAAGAGCATGCAAAATACCCTTGAAATTCTAATAGGCATTCAATGTCTTTCTGAATCTTTTCCCTGCTGAAAAGCCAGATCACAACAGCTGAGAGAAAAGAAAGTACTGAAAAAGTCTCAGAGAACTATTGGAAATACACTCAGGAAATAACAATAAGGACAGAAAGAGTAATTTGGACGTCTTGTCCTCAAAATGCTGGTCAGTCAAGCATATTTTGACTGCTCAGGCAGAGGTAGTAAGCAGTTACAATGAAGAGATAGTCTTAAAACATAAAACTTACCTTTGTTTACAGTACCTTATATGTCTCAGCTTTTAAAATGGTAAAGGTAGTTTATCTGCAGCTCTGTAGCTTGCCTCTCACAGCTTTGAAGCCTTTCACCTCAGCTGCTGTGGCAGTGTTTTCCCAGAGATGCTTTGTCCATGTTCCCTGTCATTCTCATCCTGCTATTCTCAGAGTCTGGCACCTGCCAGCCCCAAGAAGGCTCTTGGGCTGGGTTTTCATTTGAAGTCACATCAGTGATAGATTTCACCCCCTTCCTACCTCAAGGCTGTGGTATTGGGTTTATATTAGGGGAGCTGATAATATGCATGCGCAAGGTTTTAACAATGAGGCCACACCTGTGCCTGGTCAAAGAATGCTCCAAGCTGTTCTAATAGTAGGAAGAACCTACACAGGAAAAATTGAAGTTTGTCACTCTGAAATGAGCACATGAAAAGAGCAAAGGAAAGAGGCATAAATTGGTCCTTGGCAAGAGGGTACTCACTGCTTTTACTGCCAGGAGTAAAGAGGATGAGGGTGAATGATTTTTATTGGGATTTTGTATTGCTGTTGAGCAGGATGATACCCTTCCACTCCCTGGCAGTTAATGCCTCCCCATCCATCCTGACTCCTTCTCCTTATGTGATCAGCAAGAAGCCTGTCATTGCTTGACAGAGGCCTCCACAAAGCACACAGCTGTGCTGTGGCTACTTTTTTGCCCTTTTGACTTCCAAACCCAACTCTGTTCTCAGACTTATTAACCAGTATTTTGCACAGGTATGGTGACACTCACTGGCAGTCAATCAGTGTAGGGCAACAACCACCTGTCACTGAAACGCACCTCCAGAATGTTTCCAAAAACTGATCATTTGTGAAACAGTTTCAAGCAGTTACGGACCATAGTTCAACAGCAAGTCATGGATAAATGATCCTTGATTGCCACCAGAAACTAATTGCTGTTTGTTATTCATTGTTAATTACTCGCACCAATTGATCACAAACCAATAGAAGTCACCAGCAATCACCAGTGTATAGCACCAAAGACCATTTGCATTGCCACTGTTTTAGTTGCAAAAGCTATGAGGTTTTACACAGACAAGTGCAACAAGTTTAACACCCTGCACCTGTTGCTTATTCCCAGCACATAGGGACAGAATACTGCTGCAATCAAAGGATGCCCAAAAGCACTCTATGATTTTCCACTCAATCCAGGATTCCAGATTCTTTAGGTTGCTTAGGTTTCTTTAGAATAGCATTTGCAACATGCACATTTGTGTAGTAGATAAGGGACAGGCGACAGCGGAAGATCTCGGGATGTGACGGAAAGCGATAGCGATAGGACCCCTTCCCCTCTCACCCGAGATATGCATCACCCCCAATGGCATCTAACCCCTCCTAACTCCAGTAGTTTTCCATCCTTACTAACCCCACCCAGTCCTGCCACCCCCCCTTTTGACATTGCGAAAGACCCCTTGACTATTTAGTGCCACGAGGTAAAGTAATAAACGCCATTTGACCATCCAGCACATTGGTGTCAGTGTGTCTTTGGACCGAGTGACTCGGAGAGAACCGAGTCGCCGTGCTGTTCTCTGAACCAGGTCGCCTTGCCTTTAAATCAGAAGGCAACACATTTGGTGTCCATTTCCAAGTTTCAGAACAATATTCACTCAAATGAAGGCTCTTTAAGACTTTATTTATTTATAATCTGGTAAATCATCGGTGTGCAAGATAGTAACCAAAAGTTTTGGAAATAGTCAACATACATAAGATCATTCTAAACATTAATGAGAATTCTCTGTAAACACTGAAGAAATTTTTCAGGACAAATTACAAAAAACATTGGTATAGAAAAATGGATGACAATTATAAATATTGCACGGGAATGTTGAGCTCTAGGAGAATGTCACCTTCTAATTCACAGTAAATCAGATTCTTTATAGCACTTGAAAAACACCTGAATTATTGAATAGATAGGCATAAGCATTTTTCACCTAAATATTCTTGAAATATCATTCACCCTCCTGAAATATCATTCACCCTCCTGAATATTTTGACTGCTCAGGCAGAGGTAGTAAGCAGTTACAATGAAGAGATAGTCTTAAAACATAAAACTTACCTTTGTTTACAGTTACCTCCTGAATAAAGAAAATATGACAGAAAATTAATACCCTAACATGTTATATCTGACATTTATGGATGCAATCAGATACCATTCTTCTCTTCACAGGCTCACCATTGCCTCTAATTAGATAAAAAATATTAGTCCTCAGTTTGAAAGGTAGATTCTATTTCTGTTATGGTTTTTTTGACATAATCTCTTATGATGACTGACATACATTATGCGCATCTGTATTAGGGCACAAGTCCTTGCTTATTACATATACTTATTACAGATTTAATGGAAAAATAATTATTCAAGATACTGGCAACTATAAAAGTTTTGCTTCCGTGGAGATATCATCCTGCAGCTTAACAAAATGAAAAATCAAAACATGGCCATGAGATGCAACAGACTTCCCCCTTCCTATTTTTCTCTTCAAATCATCATTCTCTCATTGGTCATCATTCTCTCATTTCTATTCAGAGTCTGTCAACATGTGGAGATAGAAAGTGGTCTGCAAGTGTATTTCATAAGGAGAAAACATACTCATGCCAAATGACCCTCACAGAGAATGCATCACCCAAGAGAGGGAATCTGGTAACTCCAAATCAACAGAAATTTCTTGTCTGTATAGATTCTCAAAAATTGCTGTCATGCAGTAAGGAGTGAAGAACCAAAATCATGGATACAAGTCCTGCAGTACTGCAGGATTCTATTAAGATCAGCAACTGAAAAGTAAATTGCTATGCTTTTAATCCCATACTCTAGTACATCTCAGGCTTACAAATTTCAGTTTAGGTTTCTCAAAATATCAGAAATATTGGCAACACCATAAAGACAATAAGATGAATGCAGGGTTCCTGTGCCACTGGGACCACATAATCTCCAAAGTCCAAAGCACAGTAAGCAAGATTTTTTGACTTCACAAGCTTCTACCTAGTACGTAAGTTTGTCATGTACTCTAACCAGAATTGGAGCATATGCTTGCAGAAAAGTTGAGAAGTACTGATCAGAAATCTCCTTTGAAATAAAGTGTTAGAAAGTGGGAAACCTCACCTTCATTTTTGCCTTTAAACACATCACCAAAACTTGCTGCGCAGCATATGATATGTCCCATTCTTTGGTTTGGAAAGATACATAGTAAAATACCACAGCAGTACTTTCAACTGACTGCAGCAGAAACACTCATGCTTCATTGTACAGGGCTCTGAAGTGGCTCTGTAGACATGGCACAAAGTTAACTTCATCTGTTTCAAATTAAAAATATGCTTTTTTATGCCAGATTCCCAGTTGGAATATCAGGCATTTTGAGATCTGTGCGAACATTTATGTGAAGCACTGCTGGAATGATGCTTTTTATACCAAATGCTAAAAAACATGTTGCATCCATCTCAGCAATGACTGAAACAGAACCTCAGCAGCTGGACAGGGTGTGATGGAGCTCCAGAGACAAAATAAAGTACATCCAATAACAGCAGTGAAGCTACTAGTTTCCAATTCCTTCTTTTCCTTTTCCTCCCAGGAGAGCACAGTTAGACCCTTTGTAAGCTTTACCGTGAATATCTCTGACTAATTAAGCTATTCCAGCCATGCACTGCTTCTGTAGCACAGACAGGACTTTGGAAGGCAAATATGATTCGCAGCACCACAACTACTCAATGAGACATGGTAAGAGGAAAATATGATAAAGCATTCATTCATTCTCAGTTAAATTCATGTACTTCCTATAGTTTAGCACAAGAAGAACGTCTTGTACTGTGTACAAGCTTGCCACACCAAATGTCACCAAAAGTGTTGCTCTGCACGTTGTGGTGACAAGAAGCACACACGGAAAAGATCCTTTTTCTTGCCCATTTTGCTATGCCACATGCTTTTGCACCTCTCTAGTGCTTGCCAAGCTGCAGTGGGAGCGGGCATCCCTCCAGCTAACAGCCGCAGTGGAGAGAGCACAGGCATCTGAGAGCCTTGGGCACGTTGTGCAAGAAAGAGCTGTGCAGCTTGATAGTGCTGCAAATGCATGTTGGCACAGAAGGCAGA
>VWYI01004422.1:144625-154859 GCA_013399455.1 Anthoscopus minutus | reverse complement strand
TTCCCTGTGTCCCTGATTCCCACACCCCATTCTAGCTCCTGTGTCAGGGAATCATCTCTGGCCTGTGGGGTGGAGCAGGTGTGGACAATGTTGTGCTGTCCCTTCCACTTCTCCCCTGCCAGAAGCTTTTGGCTCTGCAGAGAGGAGAGAGAGGTGCCAGGTGACAAGGTGAAATATAAGAAAAAAAACCAAACAAGAAATCCCAGCATAAATCCTTCAGTACATTAAGAGTATTTAGAAGAATATTCTTTCAAATCTGGGAGTTAAATTTACAGTTTGTAATCCCAGAATTCAAATAGCCCTATTTAAAATCCTAAGTCAGAACTGAGTATATTGCAAAAATTTTTAAACTGCCTCTTTATAAGCTAGGATTAATACTAGGAAACAGATTGCTGCATCATGACTAATAGACAGCTTATAAATTAGAAAAATATTTCTGTATGTATGCAGAAATAACAGCTTAGAGATCATTGCTCCATAGTCCATACCCTAATATGGACCCTTTGCTAACTGATCTTCTCCCTCCTCGCAGGGCAGTGGGTGACCATGCTATGGACATGGCAGCCAGGGTAAGACACTCCTGATGCCTTGGGAAAATATCACTGCTGCTGTGTTTTATTTTCCGTGGGAGGGAGGGACCTGTGCTCCTGGGTATAGCAGGGATGCCGGTTTGGGATTTTAAAGAGCTGTTCTCCTTCCTCCCCATGCCATGATGGCAGCTGTGTTCTAGAGTGACATGCTGGTGTCCCCTCTCCTGTGCCACTTGTAGCACCTCTGGTGCCCTCCAGCCTTCATGGGCAAGGGGCAGTGATCGCCCATGGGCAAGGACTGTCCTGCAGAGGTGACCATGACCCCTTCTTCGTGGTGACTCCCTGGGCCCTGACAGCTGCAGGGATCTGTCCGAGCCTGGAGCAGGGCTGAGCCAGTCCTCTGAACTCCCAGGGACTCACCCCGTGCTGTGCCTGCAGCTCCTGCCAGCACCTCCTGCCCACACCTCCTTGCAAAGCACTTTGCTTTGAAATGGAAATTAAGCAGGGAGGTTTCACAGGTGGCTCTCACTGATAACAGCTTTGTACTCTTTGCTGGCAAAACATGTTCCCCAGCCTCAACTCCTCTCTGTCTCTGGGATAGTCAGGGTCTTGTCTGGCTCCATATCCCTGTGCCAGCTCTGACTGGGAGGAAACACTAGGGATCTCCCCTCAGAAATCATTCTCAAAGGGAAAAAGTCTTTCATTTGCAGCCAGGCTTGTCTCTCCCTGGGGCTCCTTTGGTTGCCAGTGGCTCTTTCTTCATTAGGGTCTACTTCAGGCTGGCAGTGGGGATAAATGTGCCTTTTCCACAGGATGGGGAGCTGGTCTGTCTCCTGTGGCCCCAGTTCTCCCAGTTGTGCCAGGGAGGAACACAGACTGGGATTAAATCACTGCCTGGTTGGGGGAGAGGATCTCTACTTGGTGAAAAGGGCTGGGAAACTCAACTGGTGCTGCATAAACTCCGAGAATCAGAGTATCACAGAATATCCTGAGCTGCAGGGACCCCCAGGATCCCCCAGCCCAGAGCCCCCAACAACCCCACCCTGGGCACCCCTGGCAGCGCTGCCCAAACGCTCCTGGAGCTCTGGCAGCCTCGGGGCCGTGCCCATTCCCTGGGGAGCCTGGGCAGTGCCAGCACCTCTGGGGGAAGAACCTTTCCCTGCTCTGCAGCCTGAGCCTGCCCTGGCCCAGCTCCAGCCGCTCCCTGGCTGCTGTCCCTGGCCCAGAGAGCAAAGCTCAGCTCCTCTGATCATGGCTCTGCAGTTACCCAAACAAGCAGTGGCACTGAAAGTCTGATGAATCCCTGGGGGTACCTCCCACCTGTCATTCCCAAAATCCTCCTTCCAGTGTGATTCCCAGCTCCCCACAGGCAGTGTGACACACAGGCAGAGGGGGCTGGTGGGCAGAGCCCAGAGCAGGGGCACTCCTTGGTGCAGCCTGGCTGGCTGAGCAGGGCACTGCCCTCCTTCCCACTGCCAGCCCCTGGGCACCCCAGCCTGTCCCTGTCCCTGTCCCTGTCCCCTGCAGCCCGTGTTCTACCGGGGGCTGGCTGGCTCGCAGGTGACCCTGAGCACCATGGTGAACCAGACCCGGGTCATGCTGGAGGAGCAGGCACGGCACCTGCTCAACGAACAGGAGAGGGCCACCATGGGCTACTACTTGGACGAGTACAAGGAGGGCAACATCTCCGTGGATGCTCTGGTCATGGCCCTCTTTGAGCTGCTCAACACACACGCCAAGGTGAGGCCCTCCCCGGGGCAGGGACAGCTTGGTGGGCTGAGCAGTCACTGCCACGGTGTGGTCACAGCATTGCCTGGTGCCTCCGAGGTGATCTGCTCAGGGAAAGGGGTTATGGGAGCCAAATCCACATTATCATGGAACCAGCACAGAATTCCACCCTGGTTTGGGTGGGAAGGGACCTTAAAAATCACCTTGTTCTACTGCCTGCCATGGGGAGGGACGCCTTCCACTATCCCAGGTTGCTCCAAGCCCCATCCAGCCTGGCCTTGGAGAGATCCAGGGGCAGCCACAGCTTCTCTGGGCACCCTGCCAGGGCCATTCTGGGGAATGCAGGCTGGTGTTCAGTGGCAGAGGAACCTCTGGTCACATTTAGGACCAAACCTCCATCACCTGCCAGTACATCCCATTGCCACTGCTGACCATGGTGGGAGGGAGATCTCCAGCTTCCCAGGAATGTGACTGTGCTCCAACCTTTCTGTGGCTGTGTGTGCCTGGCCAGTTCTCGCTGCTCTCCGAGGTGCGGGGCGTGATCTCCCCACAGGACCTCGACCGCTTCGACAACCTGGTGCTGAAGAGGGAGATCGAGTCCATGAAGGCCCGGCAGCCCGCAGGGCCCAGCACCGACTCCTACTCCATGATGTCCTACAGCGACACCGTCTCGTCCTCCAGCAGCCACTTCACTGCCACCACCGTCAGCTCGGCCCGGGTAGGTCCCTCCCGCCTGCTCCTGTTCCTCTCAGCACCTCCTGGCAGTCCTGCAGCAAACCCTCTCCCTGCAGTGCTGTCATTTCACCCCACGGGCAGCCCTGCCCCAGCTTCCCCCGTGGATTCCCCTAAAGCTTTTATTTATCCGTGCAGTCTGTAGGTGATGCCATGAGGTGCTGGGTGTCTCTGTACCCCTGACACCTCAGTGCTGCTGTCCCCTGCTCGAGGGCTGCGTGTCCCTTCACACCAGAGAAGGACAGAGCCTGCCTTGCTTCCAGAAATCCACTGGAGCTGCATCCACACAGAAATCCCAGCAATGCCCCGCTGCCGTGCCCCGTCTGCTGCTGTTCACCAGCTCCTAAATCACCTCCCTAAGGGTCCTGCCATCCCAGTGGGAGCCACAGTGGCCAGGCAGCTGCATCCCATTCCCAGCCCACTCTCCAGCACTCAGCAGTCTCTGAAGCACTCCCACGTCTCTGGCAGGCCCCTGTCGCACGCACCATCTAATTAAGTTACTGTAATCACCTCAGACTGTGCAGGCACACAGCCCCCAAATTAATTTCCTCGCCATAAAATGCCTTTCATCATAAATGCATTAGTAACCTTGGAAATTAAACCCTTTGTGGAAAGAAGGAGGAACAATGGGCTCAGTGCTGGTTCCTCAGCAGCCCACGGCGGTGGGATGGGGCTGTGGAGGGTCCACCCAGCACAGCCCATGGGGGAGAGGGGAGGGGGCTCTGGCTGCCTGTGAGGGACCTCAGAGAGTCAGAGCATCAGGGCTGTGCTTTTGTCCTGTTAAATCCACAAGTGCCCACAGGAAAGCCACCTGCTCAGGTCAGCAGGGGTTTCAGTGAGATACTTTCTGGATCTGCATGAACAAAGTGAGTTTTGCTCTGCTCACCAAGGAGCTGCGGAGAAAATTTTTCTGAGGGCTGGCACGGGCCTGCTAGGGTTGTGTGCAGAGCCTGACACCCTGCTCTTGGGCTGTGCCTGTGCCTGGGGCTGTGCCACGTGCTCCAGGTGTGCCTCCTGCTGCTCAGCACATGCCAAACGCGGTGTGTGAGCAGTGGCACACGAGCCCAGGCCTCGGGGAGGGACACCAGGGTGCTGCTGTGGCACAGAGAAGGGAGTGGGCACCACTGCTTTGAAAGCTTCCTTCAAGAACTCATGTCCCTCAGTGCCACTGCAGGGCCTCCCTGGCTGCAGGGCACCTCTTCCCATGGGTGCAAGAACAGCCCTGCTCCAGGCTCTGCCTGATGATGGGAATGCTGCCCATGGTTGTGCCCACTCTTGCTGGAACAGCTGCCGAGCAAAGAGCACCAGCTCTTGGTGGATGGGTGCTTGCATTGCAGCAGAGAGATGTGGGGCAGGGCTCCCAAACTGTTCCTCTGACCTCAGCCCCTGTGGCTGTTCCCTCCCCAGCACCCCTGGCAGGAGGGGCTCCCTCCAGCCTTGCCCCAGCCCTGGATGCAGCTGGACGTGGATTCTGCAGGGTGGGCTGGGGGGACGAGGGCAGTGCCCAGCCGGGATTTGCTCAGCTCTCCCGTTCGTTCTGCCCCTTCCCTGATGGTACATTTTTGCTTTTGTGCTTGTTTTCCTCTGCTCTCCCCCTGGCACATCCCAGGAGCGACTCCTGTGGCTCATAGACCTGATGGAGGTAGGGGCTGCAGTGCTGGGGCAGTGTGTGTGGGCAGGGGGAGGACGGGCTGCCGGGGGTGTTGCAGCTCCTGCACGTGCACGGCCACCTCGTGTCACCCTGCTCTGCTGTCCCTCTGTGCCTCTGCACACAGGAGCTCCTGCCCCCAGCCCTTGCTGCTGCAGTGCACACAGGGCTCAGCTTGAGCCAGACCCAGCTGGTCCCTGAGTGCCACGGACACCTCGGGGATGGGGTTTTGGAGGGAGCAGCAGAGCTGGAGCCTGGCAGAGCCCTCACTGCCCTCCCTGCCCTGCAGGCTGCTGTGCTGTTTGGCTGTGTGGGCCCCCTGGCTAAACACCAGTGGGAAATCAGAGAACACAGAATGGTTTGGGTTGAAGGGACCTTTAAAGCCCATCTAATTCAACTGCCAGGGCAACAGTCAGGTGCAGCATGTCTGACCAGTGTGGACAGGATTTTCTGAGCCTGACAGAGTTTTCAGCCTGGCAGGGGCTGATCTGTTCCCAAGGGAAAATCTTTTGGGAAACTTCTCTTTCAAGGAGTGTTTTTTGTAAATAGGTTTTGGTTCTCAGAACAATGTCACACACATGTTCTGAGTGTGGTTTTCTCTTGTTCCACCCATGGCACCAGAGAGGTTCCTTTGGCCAGGCATGTTGAACACCTGATAAAAAGGGTTGCAAACCCCAAATAAAGGCTTCTGCCTCACTGGGATCAAACCTCACTGCTGTGCTATGAATCCACACTGCTATTTCATACCTACTAGCAACAGAGCATAGCAGTGGGAATTCCTGGTTTTTCTGGCATTCCCTTTGTCCTTACCTCCTGCCCAACCCCCACTGTTGGGATGAAGGAATTGATATCCCTGTGGGTTTTGGTTTTCCTTTCCACCACCTCCTAGCAAAGCTGCTGCCATCCAGAGGTGCCTTCTCCTCCCAGGGCTGGTTCCAGAGGTGCTGCCTTGCTCCCAGCTCCCTGGGGTATCCCACATGGAGGATTCCCACGTGCTGGTAATGCTCCTCTCAGAGGATGAGGATAAGGACAGAGTGAAACCACTTTATGGAGGTCATTATGCATGCTTAAAAGCCCTAAAATCTGGAGCAGAGGCTTGTGGCTCCGCTGTCCCTGTGGCTGCATTCCAGAGTGGGAGATAGAAGAGAAGAGAGGAGAGAAGCTGGGCTTATTCCCAGGCTGGTGCAGTTGTTCAGAATTGAAAGCCCGCAGGACTCGGGCTGAGTAGCTCAGCAAAGCTCTCCTTAGCAGTAACTGAAATTAGGGGGACTGGTTTGGAGCTCAGAGGTTAATTAAAGGTTGGGCTGTGTTCCCTGGAGAGGTGGCAGTTTCTCCACCCTTTAATCTGCAAATGAAAACTGTCTTTATGTCTGAAAGATGCTCTGCAGCTCCATCACTCCTGCTGGAGACTCTTTTTAGGATAAGAAGCACAAACATTTCCCAGCTGCTCTGAGGAGGGGCTGGAAGGGCCTCACCTGGCCCCAGTTTCTATGAGGAACTGGAAAATAGATGGGGTAGAGGAGCAGGAGGGAGCAGCCTTCTCAATAGAGACTCATTTTTCAGGGCAGTGGCTTCCATGAGTCTTTCAAGGGAAATCCAGGAAGGCACAGCCTCAAAATAGCCAATTCCTGAAAGCAAATGTGCTTTAAAGTCCTCGTGTTTTATGGCCCGGAGCAATCACTGTTTAATTGCCTTTGCCCCCAAAGAACCGAGCCTGGGGAAAGGCAAATCTCCTGCTCAGACACTGCAGCAGCCAGAGGTGCCCTGAGGAGCAGCATCAGTGTCCCTGGCAGGGGGGACAGAGCTGGCAGTGGCACTGGGGGGCACAGGGACAGCTGCTGTGCCCACCCAGCACCTGCACAGGCTGGTCCTTGCTGCGAGGCCAGAGCTGGGATGAGGCCTGAGATGGGCACAGGGTTGGGGAAATGGCCCTGGCAGGTTTTAGGGGGCATTAGACAGATTATTCCCATTTTAGTAGCGACACAACTGTGACAGTTTGGCTGCTGCCAGTCACGTTCCCCAGAGCAGCTGTGGCTGCCCCTGGATCCCTGGCAGTGCCCAAGGCCAGGCTGGGCACTGGGGCTTGGAGCAGCCTGGGGTAATGGGAGGTGCCCCTGCCATGGCAGGGGATTGGAATTTGATGATCTTTAAAAGGCCTTTTCCCCCCAAATCCTTCTGTGATTTTCTTTAAAAGCCACCTGCCCTATGCTGGAATAATTGAGGATGAAACCTCCCCGTGCCAGAGGAAGGTTTCCCCAAGCAAGGCCTTTGCTCTCACTCCCTGAACAAGTTGTTTCTTTGTGTTCTCATTCTCTAGGGCTCCTTAAGAAGCCACAGGGATAAAAGCACTTTGCATCAATGTTTTTGCTGCTCCTCTAATGGTCTTAATTGTCTCCCATGTCTATTTTGGGACGAGAACATCTCACAGGCACAGCAGCAGCCTCCAGCAGCTGGGGGAGATGCAGATGCACCAACGTTTCAACTAATCAGCTGTTTACCCTGCAATAAATAACAGGCACTTAAACACAAACTGTGCCCTGCCCCATCCAAACAGCCCTGCCAGCATGACAGGAGCCAAGCTCAGCCTTGCTGAGCAGCAGCAGCCCCTCTCCAGAGCAGCAGATCCCGAGGGAGGGGAGGCTGAGGCTGGGTTTGCCATGCCACAGGCACCAGGGGAGCTGGGGATGCTCCCCACTGGCAGAGGGGTCCCTCAGCAGGGCCAGGCACAGCTCCCCAGGGCAGAGCTGCACCCCCACTCTGCCACCTCTGACTTGGCCAGGTTTGCTCTGCTTGGCTGCATCCATGGCCTCTCCCTGGGCCCGTCCCTACTGACAGATTCCCACAGGAAATGCCTTCTGGATTTCTGGAGCTGTGATACCCTCAAAACTGTGGTGTGGCATTTCCTGGTGACATTTTTGGACTCATAAAGCAGCAGCTTCTCTTTGTATCTGAGACACACTGCTCTGGGTTGCAGGGGAGGAGAGTTTTAAATTCCTCTTGTTCTCCCTGTGGGAAAAAAAAATTCCAGATATTGAACCTGCAGCCCTCAGGGCTGGTTCCTTCCCTCCTTCCCAGTTTGGCAGGAGCAGCTGATTTGGGGCCTAGAGGAGCTCACCCCAATGCATCAGGTCCACAGCAAGCTCTGAGCACATTCCTTAGCTTGGGAGAGCCTGGATCCCAACAAAGCTGGGGATCTCCAGGGCACCCCCAAGGAGGCAGAAACCTTTGGGTAAGCCTGGCCCTGCATGGGGAGGGCTTTGGAGCATCCCTCTGCCTGTCCCTGTCACACTGGCACTGTGCTGCTTGCTCCTGCTGCTGTGCCATGCTTCTCTCTTCCTTCTCTGCCCTCTCAGAACACGTCAGAACTGGAGGGAGCTGGGGACTGCCACCAGAGCAGCATCAACACCCTGCCAGATGTGTCCCTGGTAAGGCCCTGCAGGAGCTGGGTGGGAGCAGGAGGCAAACTGGGGGTACTGGGTTGTGCCTCAGCTTCAGCAGCTCTGCCACATCAGCCCCCAGGGGAGGCACTGCCCACAGTCATGGGTTCAGGAAAAGGGTCTGGCTGGATAGGAGCAGCCTTGTGCAAACCAAAGCAGAGGTTGGGTGGGTTGTTGTGCAGCTGTGCTCATTTGGGAGTCAGATCTCCTTGTCAGAAGGTCAGGAGGGTGTTTCTGTGACACACTCAGGTCAGGAGGGTGTTTCTGTGACACACTCAGGTCAGGAGGGTGTTTCTGTGACACACTCAGGTCAGGAGGGTGTTTCTGTGACACTCTCAGGTCAGGAGGGTGTTTCTGGTGTTTCTGTGACACTCTCAGGTCAGGAGGGTGTTTCTCTACCAGCCAGCTCCTTTAGCCATGGTCAGTGTGAGGAGATGAAGATGCACTGACGCTGAGCCTGGGCATGGTGTCCTACAAACTCTGCTTGCTTTGGCAGGATGATCTCTCCTCCTTCCCAGAGGAACCACCCAACTTCAAGCCTCCTCCTCCTCCATCAGCCCCCCAGACCCTGGACCCCTCCTCTGCCCAGCACCAGCTCCCAGGGAAGGACAAGCCCAAGCGCCCCTCCTCTGACTCCTCCCAGTCTGGCCTTTTCTTCGTGGCCCCCCGAAACCCCTCTCCCCCTCCCAGTGCCCCCGAGAAGGACACAGTCAGCGTGACCTCCACGGCCTCCACGTCCACCGAGGATTCTGCCCCCAGCGCCATCTACGCCACCATCTCCCCGTCCCTGCAGGGCTCCCGCAGGCCGGCGGACGCCCAGCTCTCCTTGCTCAGCCCCATCGGGCCCTTCCCCAGGGTCCAGTCCCCAACCAGGTTGAAGAGCCCATCCCCGGAGGGGCTTCAGAGCTCGCCGTCCCCGTCCCCTCCTCCTCCACCCTCGCACCCCGCGCCCCCGCCCCCGGACAAGGGCAGCCCCCAGGCTGTGGCCAACCAGCATTTCATCATGGTGGAGGTGCACCAGCCCAACAGCGAGCCCGACGTCAACGAAGTGAGGCCCCTGCCCCAGGCCAGAGGTGGGTGTCACCTTAGAGGATGGAAAAAACATCCCTGGGGTGTTGGGAGAGAGATGAATGGGACAGGACACAGGTCTCAGGGTTTATGTCTCGGGATGGATCTCACGATCCAGAGGTTGGAGCATCTCTCCTGTGGAGACTGAGGGTGCTGGGGGTGTTCAGCTGGGGAAGGCTGCAGGGAGTCCTGAGAGCCCCTGCCAGGGGCTGAAGGGGCTCCGGGAGAGCTGGAGAGGGACTGGGGACAAGGCATGGAGGGACAGGACACAGGGAATGGCTCCCAGTGCCAGAGGGCAGGGCTGGATGGGATCTTGGGCAGGAATTGTTCCCTGTGAGGGTGGGCAGGCCCTGGCACAGGTGCCCAGAGCAGCTGTGGCTGCCCCTGGATCCCTGGCAGTGCCCAAGGCCAGGCTGGATGGGACTGGGAGCAGCCTGGGACACTGGGAGGTGCCCATAGCAGGGCTGGGATGAGATGTGATTTAAGTTCCCTTCCCACTCAGGCCATTCTGTGATATCAAGGACCAGGAAAAACTCTGGTCTTTTCCCATTAACTGTAGATTTTCGAGGGGGAAAAAAATTTTAATTGTGCCCACACTCACCTTGGGAGTCACGTTTATCCCGGGAAAAAGAAGTGGAGGTGAGGGAGCAGTGGTTCCTTGGAAATGGAGAGAGAAGGAGGATCCAGGGGGGCTCTCGGAGGTGGAGAGGGAAGGGGAAGGATCCAGGGAGACTCTCAGGCATGGAGAGGGAAAGGAGATCCCGGAGATGGAGAGGGGAAGTGGGATCCGGGATTGTTCCGATCCCTGGGATCGGGGCAATCCCTGGGATCCGGGGCAATCCCTGGGATCCGGGGCATTCCCTGGGATCGGGGCATTCCCTGGGATCGGGGCAGTCCCTGGGATCNCGGGGCAATCCCTGGGATCCGGGGCAATCCCTGGGATCGGGGCAATCCCTAGGACCAGGCTGGATGGGACTGATCCGGGGCAATCCCTGGGATCGGGGCAATCCCTGGGACCCGGGGCATTCCCTGGGATCGGGGCATTCCCTGGGATCGGGGCAGTCCCTGGGATCGGGGCAATCCCTGGGATC
>VWYI01004422.1:127833-144304 GCA_013399455.1 Anthoscopus minutus | reverse complement strand
AGAGATGGGGGAGAGGGAAGAGATGGGGGAGAGGGAAGAGATGGGGGAGAGGGCAGAGATGGGGGAGAGGGCAGAGATGGGAGTGAGGGAAGAGATGGGGGAGAGGGAAGAGATGGGGGAGAGGGCAGAGATGGGAGTGAGGGCAGAGATGAGGCTGAGGGGCAGCGCCGCTGCTGCTTCTGACATTCCCAGTCTCCATCTGCGCCTGCTCCTCCTCCTCAAAGGGCAAAGAGCTCCTACATGGCAGCACCTCTTCACTTGGCTTCGTCCCTGTCTTGTCCCAGACCCTGTTGTGGAGCATGGGCTGCATAAACTGGCCTCCAGCAGGATCCCTGAATTCATCACTCTCTCCCTCCATCCATCCATCCCAGTTTGGGATCTGGGTTGGATTCCAGACCAGAGTTCCAGAGTTTGAGGCCCTTTGTCTCTTGATGCTGCTTGTGATCAGCTCTGCTCTTCTTACAGGAGGATGCAGTGAGGTTGGGGTCAGGGAAACAGGGACAGGACAAGAAGAAATGGCCTCAACTTGTGCCAGGGGAGCTTCATACTGGATACTGGGAAAATCTCTTCACTGAAAGAGTGGTCAGGCATTGGGAGAGGCTGCCCAGGGCAGCGGTGGAGAAAGATCCTATCCCGAAAGAATTCAAAAGCTGCGTAGATGTGGCACTTGGGGACGCAGTTTAGAAGTGGCAGTGCCGGTCTTGTGGTTGGACTCGATGATCTTAGAGGGCTTTTCCCACCTAAGCCATTCCATGGCTCTGAAGGGGCCAGCTTGGGAGCCTTGCTGCAGCCCCGGTGTGAATCCCAGGGACTCTGCCCAGCCCTGGGAGCGGGAGCTGCCCTCGCTCCGTGGCCCGCGGGCGCTCGGCCCTGGCGCTGCCCCCGCTAACGCCGGTGTCTCCCCAGCCTCCACGCTCTCCCAGCTGTCGGACAGCGGGCAGACCCTCAGCGAGGACAGCGGGGTGGACATCGGGGAGGTCGAGACGAGCGGCAAGGACAAGAGCCGGCAGCCGGGCCCCGGGAAAAGCCGGAGCCTCAAGGAGGCCACGAGGAGCGAGGGGGCAGCAGAAGGGGCCTCCAAGCCGGTGAGGGGGGCCTGGGGTGCTGCTCTGTGTGGGAGGGGGCACCCGGGGCTGCCTTGGCCAGCCTGTTCCACTCCCTCTGCCCACACGCAGCAGCCACTCATCCATGCTTAGCTTTTTGTTTATCCTATTTATCCTCTCTGCTGAGGCCAGTCAGTTCTCTGCGGGGGCTGGGCTGTGGGGAAAGGGGTCAGGAGTGGCTGAGAGGGGCACTGCAGGGCTGATCCACTCCATCCTGGGTAAATCCCATCACTCCCAGCTCCAGCAAGCAGCTACCTGGGATATGGGAGTATTCCTAGCTCTAAAGGGACATCCACAAGCCACATGAATGAAGTCACCTGTCGCCCAAAAGGAAGGTGGCAGCAGGTATCAGACATAACTTAGAGGGTTTCTGATGGTGGTGAGGCTGAGGGACACAGGCAGGCAGGCAGAGAGCTGCTCTGCTCCTTCCCAAACCCTCCCAGACGTGGCCAGAGTTGGGATTTTAGATGTCAGGAGTCAGAAAGCAGTGGCAGGCCGTGTCTGTCCCTCTGTGGGGGCAGCCAGAGTGTCCCTGCCTGCTGGGGGGCCCTGGCCGAGGGAGCACAGCTGGCACACGGTGTCCAGGCCCCCTTGGCAGTGCTGCCATCTGTCCCCACAGCCCGGGCTCCTGGAGCCCACGTCGTGTCTGATCCGGGTGTCCAAGAGCGCTCCCACCTTGGGCATCGCCATCGAGGGCGGCGCAAACACGCGGCAGCCGCTGCCCCGCATCGTCACCATCCAGGTAGGACGGGCTGGGAGGGGACAGCTCCGTGCTCATCCCGTCCCTCTCCTCGCTGGGCAGCCTGGGGAAAGCCCTTGAGCCGTGGCCAGGAGGATTTTGGGGGTTTGTCTCCTCTTACAGCCCTGCACCTCCCCAGGCAGTGTTCTGCTGAGGATGGGGTCTGTGTCCCATGGATGATCCCATCCCAGAACACGCCTCCTAGGAGCCATTGCTCCAGACATCTCTGAGGGGATCAGGGCAGCCCTGAAAGCTTGGCTGCTGTCTCCAGATGTCTGGAAACTGCCAGACAGAGGACTGAGGAGGGGGAATGGTGGGTGGGAGCCAGGGAGCTGAGCCCTCTGGAGCTGTCTCCCTGTTTAGTGTTTACTTGGGGCAAAATTCAAGTTATTTACAGCAAAAAAAAAAAGCAGAGCCGACTCTGCCTTGGTTATTCTTGGCCATCCCAGCTGGCGTCACGCTCCAGGAGCAAGGAGGGGGGAAGTCAAATTCATCCCCTCTCTCCAAAAAGTGAAATACTTCACATCCATCATGTCAGATATAAAATATCTCCCAGGTTTTTTGCCCCTGCTTGATGCAGGGAGTGATGGGAACATGAGCTGACCCCTCTCTCTCCTGCAGCGAGGGGGCTCAGCACACAACTGCGGGAAGCTGAAGGTGGGGCACGTCATTTTGGAGGTGAACGGCACAGGACTCCGAGGAAAAGAGCACCGGGAAGCCGCCCGGATCATCGCCGAGGCCTTTAAGCTGAAGGAGAAGGACTACATCGATTTCTTGGTGACAGAATTCAACGTCGCCCTTTAGGAGCGGGCTCTGGGCAGCGCTGCTTTGGCGGGTGGGGAGCGCTGGGATGGGGATGAAGGATGGTGCCGAGGTGTGACAGCAGCGTCCCACCGCACACGGCCCCCGCCGGCCGCGCCGCCCCGCACGCGCAGACACCCCCAGCTTGTCCCCAAATGTCCCCGTGCCCGCTGCAGCCTCGCTGTCTGGGTAGGGCAGGCTGAGAACGGGCACATCCCTTCAAGTCTCCGTCCCTGTCCTCTGTGGGGTAGGGAACACCCTCTGCCCCTCAGCCAGGCTGGGAGCGGGGCAGGAGGACGGCGCAGTCTGGGTGTCCCCGCTGTCATTTGAGTGCCACACACAGAGCAAGGTGGGCCCGTGGCTCGGGCTGGAGGGTTGCTGCTCCCTTGGGTGGTCCCCAAGGTGCCCAGGGGGGTGGCACCAGCCATGGGTGGGGATGCGGAGAGAGCAACCGGAGGCCTTGTAAATCGCTGGCAATGTCGTTGTATTTATATATACAGAGCTTGTGCTTTTAATTTTTCAATAAATCTATCAGGGTAGAAAAAAGGCTGCACTTGGGGGATGCTTCGGGGCTGGGATGAGGGGGTAGGAAGGGGCAAGGGTGCCAGGATATTTTCCCTAATATCCTGGGGGAATTTCCCATGGCTGGCAGGGGTGTTGGCAGTGCAGTGGTGGGGAGGGTTGGGAGGGGATGCTCTGTGTCAGCCCCATCCCATCCTTGACCCATCCAGTCCTTATTCCCATCCTATCCCATGCCCAGTCCTACCCCCATTCCATCCCACCTCATTCTTTCCCATCACAATGGCTCCTCACTCCTACCCCATCCATTCCCCATTCTCATCTCAATCCCTGCCAAGGATCTCTGGGATTTGCCATCCCATCCCATCCCATCCCGTCCCATCCCATCCCATCCNCGTCCCGTCCCGTCCCGTCCCGTCCCGTCCCGTCCCGTCCCGTCCCGGGAATGGGCGGTGCCCCGCCAGGAGGTGCTCGCGCTGCATAAATTATGCCAATGAAGGCCCCGCAGCCGCGGCTCTGATTGGCCAACAGCCGCGGGGGATGCAAATGAGTGGTGGGCGGGGTTTATGCTAACGATGTCCCGCTCCGCGCGCGGATTGGTGGAGTGCGGCGGGGA
Source organism: Anthoscopus minutus (assembly GCA_013399455.1). Taxonomy (NCBI): domain Eukaryota; kingdom Metazoa; phylum Chordata; class Aves; order Passeriformes; family Paridae; genus Anthoscopus; species Anthoscopus minutus. The sequence continues at coordinate 140,526 of VWYI01004422.1, read as the reverse complement.
TGCTAATGAGGGGAGGCCACGCCCCCTGGCGCCGCGGGCCGCGCTTTTGTCCGGCGGGGCCGGGCCGGGGCTGGATCGGGACAGGGACCGGGATCAGAACCGGGATCAGAACCGGGGCCGCTCAGCGCCGGCCGAGGAGGCGCTGGCCGGGCCCTCCCTACAGGTGGGCAGCGCGCGGCGCTCGCGGGGCTGAGGGCGCCTCTCCAGCGGTGCCCTCGGGCCAGATGTGCCCCAGCTGTGCCCGGGGGGGCCGGGAATGTCTCGGCTGCTCCCTGCAAGCCGCCCCTGCAGCTGGAAGGAAGGAGAGGGCCCCCGGGGAGCCGCCGGAGGCACAGCTGGAGGCAGAGCTGGAGGCACAGCCCGCGGGCCCCATCCCGGGGCCGCATCCAGAGCTGCCGGCTCTGCTGAGCCCCGCTCGGGCAGGGCTGGCTCGCAGCCGGGAGCTGCTTGGGGACCTGGGCGGAGCGGGGGAACCCCCAGCCCCCGAGGGGTCGCTGCGGCCGAGGCCATGGGACACGCCGGGAGGATGCGGGACGCGCCGGGAGGATGCGGGACACGCCGGGATGATGCCTCCCGACCGAGGCGTGTCCTCCCCACGCCACGCAGCCTTCGTGGCCCCGCTGAAACTTGTCGTAACTTTTCTTCTGGCCGTGCCTCCTCCCCGCCGAGGCCGGAGGATTCCGGGAGAGTTTCGTCAGGGGCTGCGGAGGCGGCGCGGAGGCACGGCCGGGGCTCGGCGGAGGCTGCGGGGCCGGGAGCTGCCGGCGGCTCCTCCGAGGAAGTGGCCAGGGCAGCGTTCGGCTTCAGTTCCGTGTTTTATTTAAAGGGCAGCTGTGTTCCTGGCAGCCGATGGGTGCCCGCGGGTGTCGCGGGTGTCCCGTGCTCAGCCGCAGCCTTTCGGTACCTTCCGGACACGGCTGAAATCACTTCTGAAAGTTCAAGGGCAGGCGGAGACCGCGGCAAGGCAAGCACTGTCCGTGCAGGCTGCGGATGAAAAAGCTCCAGGGAGAGCTCAGAGCCGCTCCCAGTGCCTAAAGGGGCTCCAGGAGAGCTGGGGAGGGACAAGGGACGGAGGGACAGGACAGAGGGAATGGCTCCCAGTGCCAGAGGGCAGGGCTGGATGGGATCTTGGGCAGAAATTCTTTGCTGTGAGAGGTTGAGGCCCTGGCACAGGCTGCCCAGAGACGCTGTGGCTGGTTCACCCCAGCACAAGCCGCCGTGTCCCCGCCGCCTCTCGCTGCCCTGAGCTAAGAAGGGATCTCAGTGCCACCGGCTGTGGCGCGGGGACAGCGGCAGCGCTCTCCAGACGGGGATTAAGGCCGTCCTTCAGGGCATTATGGCCACCCGCCCCCGGCACTGCGGGAGTGGGGGGCTCAGCCCTGGGGATGCAGCCGGGGTGTCCCCAGCGAGGACAGGAGGGTCCGTGTGCCGGGGAGGAGGTAGGAAAGAGGAGCTGTCCTGTCGTGGGGCTTTGCTTCCGTGTAGGTGATGGGAAAATGATATTTCCACGTGGTTTTGGTGCCTCTCCATGGCCACTGTGAGGGGCTGGGGGGGACATGGCCCATCCAGCCGCTGGAATTGGGGTGACACGTGGGCTTTGAAAGTGATGGTGACAGGCGTGTGCTTTCAGAGGACCGGGGAGGTTTGTCAGGCTCTTCCTCGCTGTGATGGGCCCGCCCTTGTTCTAGTAGGAAATAATGCGAACTAAGAACGCAGCATTTCCGCTTCTCTGCCCTCTTTCATGCCTATAAAAACGGGGCTCTGTGGGCTTTAAAAAAGGGTTTATACACGAGGAATTTCTCCCTCCTGGAGAGCAGACATCCTTTGCCAAGTTTCGGCCCGAGGCCGTTCTGGCCTCCTTTAAACCTCTCTAAAAGAGATGTGAAATATCCATCCCTTGCCTGGGACAGGAGTTAAGCCCCCCTTGCATCCCAGACGGGCACGGCTGTGCAGAGGGGACTTTAACCCGTCCCAGCCAAGAGATTTTTGGGACACGGGGAAGGAGGGTAATCCTACATCGCTCAGGGGATGTGGGGATGGAAGTGTGGGGTTTAGAGCCCCCACATCCCCCCTGCTCTGCCCAGGGCTGACAAGGCAGTGAAGGCAGAGTGACAGCAGCCCTGTCCCCCCCTTCCCTGTCACCGAGCGAGCCCTGGGGCGGAGGATGCTCCTGTCTCCTCTGCTGTCACCACCGATAAACCCAGCAGCCACGATGGCTTCGTGCTGGCCTTGATTGCTGCTGCCCCACACGTGTAATGAGCTGGGCAGGCTCAGCCTCGCACCTCCACTTCCCTCGGGGCAGGAGTGGGGTAGGGATGGGATCGCTGTGAAAGGATCAGGGGTTTGGAGCCGAGGGCAGGGACAGGCAGCACTCAGCGCTGCCGGGAGCGTCCCTCCCTCTGCTGAGCACCTCCACCCTGAGCCACATTGGAACAGCCCTGGCTGGGATTTGTAGGGCAGGAGAGGGGTTGAGGAGCTGGGGAAGAGCAGAGTTCAAGGTTTTCTAGCTGAGGCTTTTAAATTTGGGGTTTTTTTTTTTAAATTTGTTGCCTGTTGCAAAAATCCTGGCTTTCAAAGAGGAACGTTAAAATATACGGGTATATTTCTGCACACACATTTGGGTTTGTTTCTGTTTGATTTGTGGCTGCTGAGCACGAAGCCACATCATTTCTCAAGTTTTTCTGTGCTCCCCTAACAGCAAGAAAATCACTTAGAGGGGAGAAAAGAATCTGAAATTTTTTGCTCTTGCCACCATGACCATCAGCAGAGGGACTTTCTGGGAAAACAATAAATGTGGCTGGGTTTGGAAGGGAATCCTGCAGACTGCAGCTGCTGTGGGTTGTGCACATGGGAACCATGCTTAAGAAATGGGGTGACAGCCAGTGGCATGTGGGTTAGGCATGGCCTCCTTCAGGAGATGCAAAATCCCCATCCCCATCCCTCACCCATGCCCAGGGTGAGGTTAAAGAAACACCAGAAATGGGTTGGGAATGTTTTATCCCAAGAGAACAGGACCCCAGGCCCCTTTCACTCTCCCTCTGGGAATCCTGGGCGTGGTGTTTGGGGCTGCTCATTGTCCCGGAATCCTGCAGGGCTTGAGGTGGGATGGGAGGCACTTCGGTGGGGATTTCTGGGATATGTGTAAGGACATGGGGCTGGAAACATCCCAGCTCAGGGAGGAGCTAAAGCCAAAATCCCTCTTTGGTTTCAGTAGCTTAAAGTCCAAAGAATCCCATGGGCAGCCCTGTCCTTCCCAGTGGCAGGAGAAGCTGTAGGGCATTTCCAGGTGTGGAGAATGGAGTTATCCACTCAGTGCGTGGGGGAAAACCTCATGGAAACCCCCTCAGGAGCTTTGCAAGACCCTAAGGGATGCTTTGGGGTTTGCTCGTGCCTGGAATGCCCCAAGGATACAGGCAGGGCCGGGAGCAAGGCTGGTGCAAGAATGAGGCCCTCGATGCCAGGTGATGCTGGAAAAGAACCTTAAACCTCACAAACACCCAAGGAATTTGCAGATCTGAGGCTTTTTCCAGAGCATGTGGGTGCCATGGATAGGTTTATTCCTCATCACCACCATCCCTGAGCCAGCAGCACCCCAAAATCACCGCAGCACCCTCTGGCTAAAAGCAGCCACCCCAGGGACTGTGCTGTGGTTTCATTAGCTCATCAAGCTGTCCTCTGCACACCACTAATTACACAGTAATGAGCTGGTTTAATTGGCTGCCTGTGAATGTGCCAAGACAGGCCACAGCTCCTGGGTATAACCACAGCATCCCTGGGATTTTAAGCAGCATCCCAGGATGGGGCCAGCTGGACCCTCCCTTTGGAAATCTGGGGAAGTTTCCAGGGATGGGGAGCACTTGGCTGAATTTTGGGGTTTTAAGGCTTCATTTTAGGTCTCCTGGAAGATCCTCATGCTGATGGTTTTTGGACCAACTGCTGATGGTCCCAGGGATCTCTCTCCCCTCTCTTCCTACAGCATTTTGCTCTGAACTGGATTAAAAAATAAAGGTTTTGATGGAAAATGCTGTAGGAGGAGGCTCCAGCCCCCAGTGCGCAGACCCGGATGGGGTTAAAACTTTTGTGGCCACCTGCAAACGTGCAGGAAACATCATTTCCTCCTTCTGCAAGAGCTTGGCTGCCCCACAGGCACAGGAAGGTTTTGGGGTGCTCGGAAGAACTCCCCATGGGGTCTCGGTGATGGGGATGTCCTGGGGCTGCTGGTACAGGGTGAGTGTCCCCTGCATAGGGCTGGGGGTGCCCGGTTTGATCCCCCAGGCCAAAATTTGGGTTGATGGGGCTCAGATCCAGCAGAGAGGACATTGGTTGGAAAACCCCGTGGCATTTCTTGCCACGCCCCACATTTGGGGTTTTGGCATCCGGTGTTTCTCCAGCGGCTGGTGGTAACCCTGGGTGGGGGTGAGGGGGGAGCTCATGCTGTGGGATCATCAGTGGAATTTGTGTGTCAGGTCTCCGCTGTGATCCCTCTCACTGTCAGCCCCCACATCCAGAGGGGTCTTTGGGGTGCTCCTGCCTCCCCAGCAGTGATCCCCAGGGTGTGGCTGGGGTGACATCCACAGGGTGACATCCAGTATGAGCTGGGTGTTCCTGGGGGAGGAAAAACCTTTTGGGGTGGCCCTAAGGGGCTCCTTCCCCATGAGGACCTCACGGCTGGGGGAGATGTGGCAGCTCCAGCTTCATGGTGTGATGCAGAGTGGAGTCTGATCCGAGGGTGTCCCCCCTGTCATCAGGGGCTGCTCTTGTCCCTGGGATTTAGGGGACAGGGAGGACCCTGGCACCTCAAACAGAGCCCACCATGTCCCGCTGAGCATCCCCCCCTCTCCCCCGGCCCCCCCAGGACGCGGCGGCGATGCTGTGACCTACATTCGCGACAAGGAGTCCCCAGCCCGCCGCCACCGCCGCCGGGCCATGAAGCGACACAAGTGACGGGGCCGGCGCGCCCGCGGCCATGGCCAGCCCGGCACCATGGCTGCGAGGGACACAAACAGAGCTGACGCGCCGGCAGGGCGAGGAGGAGGAGGAGGAGGAAGACGACGACTTTGAAAGGCGGATGGACGAGGATGGGGTCATCGGCCTGGGGGAGGGTGCCAGGACCCCACCGTGGGGTGAGTCTTGCCCTCCCTCCTGCCCAAAAGGGGTGGTCTCAAATGTCCCGGGAGCCGCTGGATCCAAGGGGGGCTGCGAGGGGACACGGGCTGGGGCTGGGTGGCGACAGCCCCGCGGTGGCGGTGTTTTGCAGGTGACAGTGAGGACCCGGAGGAGGAATCCCCGGCAGAGGAGCGGCGCTGGCACCCGCGGCAGGACCCGGCCGAGGAGGACGAGGAGCGGGGCAGCTCCGGGGGGGACGAGGGGCCCTGGGGGGCAGAAAGCGATGGGGAGCCCTACCCCGAGCTGTCCTCGGAGGGCCGCTGGGGCTCGGGCTCCAGCGGCAGCCCCGAGGCGTTGAGGGACGGCCGGGCTCTCTGCCAGCCCCGGGGCTGCAGCACGGATGGAGGAGACACCTCCGGGCTGTCGGACACCAGCCCTGGCCCTGGGTCCCCGTCCCGCCAGCACTGCAGCTGGGGGACGGCCGGGAACACCATCGGAGGGCACAGGCAGGAGTGGAGGCCGAGACGGAGCCTCCCCCTGCACCTCTCCACCGATGACCCCAGCCCCGAGCGTGTCTCCGAGCCCCAGACAGCTGGCACAGGGATGCCAGCCCCCGGCACCGCTGGCTTGGCACGCACCGGGCAGCCCCAGGGCCCCGGGAATGCCCCGGCGCCCCAAGGGCACGACAGATCCCGAGTGCCCAAGAAAGCAGCGCCCGCGGTGGTGCTCCCTAAGCCCGCCCGGCAGTCGCGGTCCCTGAGCCCCCGGAGGCGAACGAGTGGCAAGGGGACGAGGGATCCCTCGGGAACGGACACCGAGTGCACCCAATACGGCCGAGGGCGCCTCAACCACCCCCTGCCCGACCTCTCCAAGGTGGAGGCGCGGGTGAAGTTCGACCAGAGCTACCGCCCACCCCGGGGCCGGGTGCTGCCCGCCCGCCCCCGCGGCCCCATCGGCTTCAAATCCCCGGCCGAAATCGTCCGGGAGGTGCTGCTGAGCAGCGGGGAGGGGGTGTCCCCGCAGCCCCCCAGCACGGCCGGGCTGCCGCAGGAGTTCAGGTCCCCCAGACAAGCCACGGCGCTGGTGCAGCAGCTGCAGGTAGCGCCCAGCTCCCCCAGTCAAGCCAGAGAGGGTCTCCAGGGTAGGGGGAGCGGGGCGCGCAGGGGAAACGGGGGTGTCACTGTCCTGGGATGCCAGTGGGGATTTGGTGCTGCTCACCCCTTCCCGGTCCTGCATGGAGCTGGCGAGGAGGGAAGGAGCAGGGACGTGGGCAGTGCTCAGGCTGGGGACAGGATGCTCCGGGATGGCGGTCACCCCCCCAAATGTCACCCTCAGGATGTCTGTCCCCCTGGGAGGAGGGGGGGCTCTCCCCGCGCAGAGAAGGGGGGCACATCTGCACAGATGGGTTGGGTGTTTTGGAGCGGGGGTTTCCGTACCGCACCCATGGCACTCCCCCGGCCCTGCAGTCCCCACACAGGGCTGCCTCCCCCTAAAGCAGTCACCTGTCGGGTGTCCCCCGTGCCAGCTGCTGTCACCCACCAGTGTCCCCTCCCCGCAGGACGACTACCACAAGCTGCTGACCAAGTACGCCGAGGCTGAGAACACCATCGACCAGCTGCGCCTGGGCGCCAGGGTGGGTGGGGGGTCAGGATGCCTGGGGGGGCTCCCCACTCTGCTCCCCCCTCTCTGAGGTTCTTTTTTGTGTCTTCCTCGCCCGGCCTCCCTCTTCCTCCTCCCGCGGAGCTGCGGTTGAGCGAACCAAGCCCAGGGAGAGAGGTTGAAGCCACCGCAGAGCCCACAGCAGCCTGGGGCCACCGCGCCCCCTCGCCTGGCGGGGTCCCCTCCGCGCCAGGGCGGTGGCTGAGCCGGATTGTCCCCGGAATGGCGGGGCACGTCTCTGACATGGCAGGGCCAAGGGCGGGCGAGGCGCGTCCCCGTGTCACCTCTGCCACCTCCCACCCTGCACCACTGCGTGGGTGGGGAAACTGAGGCAGGGCTGTGCCAGCCGACCCCCGCACGCGTGTCCCCACCTTCACCCCACCCACCTGCTGTGCCCATGAGGTGCCCCGGGGCACGGGGTGCGGGCTGGCTGCCCAAACCCGCTCTCCCTGCCCAGGTGAGCCTGTTCTCCGACCCGCCGCAGCCCAGCCGCAGCCTCGCCGTGGGCACCGTGGCCACCGGGAGCCGAGTGATGACCCTCAGCATCCCGCAGGCACAGACAGCGGCTCTCGGCATGGCCGCAGCCCCGGCCTCGCCAGGTGCAGGTGCGTTGATTGATCCCTGTGCCCCGCCCGGCTCACCGCCCTCCTGCTCCGCTTCTGGGGGACGCTGTCCCACAGCCCCTTCCCCACGCTGGGGTCACCGCTGCTGCGGTGCCACCTGTCCTCGTGTTTTCTCGCCGCTGCAGCCCCGGGAACGTCAGAGCGGGGGAGTTCACCCCAACCTCGATCCCCTCCTCTGCCCAGGGGGAGCTGCCCCACCTGCCCCGGGCCGTGCTGCTGCCCCGGCCCGCGGCTCACCCGGGCACTGGCGGGGCAGAGCCGCAGGCTGCAAGCACAGGTAAGGACCAGGGGGCTGCTGGGGGTGTGGAGAGATGCAGGAAAGGCGAGCTGCACAGGGGAGTGCTGGGGGGCTGCGAGAAGAGGGGCTTCGGGGGGGCTGCAATGGAGAAGGGCTTTTGGGGAGAGTACGTGTGGGAGCTGTGGGGAAGNCGGGGATGCTTCATATGGGGGGGGGTCTTGGGGGGGCCACAGCAGGGCCAGGCTGACCCCACACAATCCCGGCCAGGTGGAATCCTTGGAAAGCTGGATGTGTGCAGGGACCCCCCCAGCCCCGGAGCAGCTCCAGGTGCGTCAGCCCCTCCCTGGACCCCAGCCGGGGGGGCTGCAGGGCCACGGGGGGTGGCGGTGCCCAGTGGACAGGCTGGGACCCCGCACCCTTGTGCAGCAGAGGATGAGGATGCTGAAGGACGCGCAGGATGCGCTGGAGCGGGAATACCTGCGGGGCCGGCAGCAGCTCCCGGAGGCTGCGGGGCCCTTTGATCCTGACCGGTACGTGCTCGATGCCTCTGCCGCCCCAGCCCCCGAGGGTCGCTGTCCCCCCGCACTGATGGCCGGTGTCTTGCAGGGCGGTAGAAGAGGAGATTTACCGCCTGGGGCTGCGCCTGGAGGGGCTGAAGGAGCGGCTGGAGCCGGGGGGCAGGCGGCAGCCCCTCACTCAGCCGCTCCCGCAGCCCCGCTGTCCCCCAGCCCCGTCCCCACTGCCGGCCGCCCACTCCCCACGCCTCGAGGTGAGCTGGGGGTGCGAAGGTTCCCTACCCCACTGCAGTTATGGGGGCTTGCCTCTCTCACCCCCTTTTGCTGTGCCCACAGAGCCCTGCGCTGGTGGAGGGTCCTCGGGGGACAGCGGGGGACAGCGAGGGGGTGGCAGGGGGGCTGCCCTGGCGCCTCTGGCACAAGCAGCTCCAAGTGGAGGAGGATTTCGGGGACCTGCTGGAGCAGTGAGTGCCCTCACAGCGCGGCAGGGGTGACACGGGCACGGAGCATGTCCCCAAACACAGCTGCTCCTGCCCGTGGGTCCCCCAGGTACGAGCACTTCAAGTCCTTGCCGGAGTCGCTGAGCCTGGAGCAGCTGAGTCTGGCGGAGAGCGGGTCCCAGGAGGAGGTGGATGCACCAGGGGACGGTGGCCACAGCAAGGTCCCTGGCAGGACGCAGTCACTCAAGGAGGGGCCCAGCCTTGAGACCTTGCCCTTGTAAGTGCTGTGGGAGGTCGAGTCCCCACGCAGGGGTGAGCAGGAGGTTTGACATCACTCTCCAGTTTTACCTCAGTTAACAGCCTCATGGGAGAGCTGGACCAGGACATTTCCCCACATCTGGGGTTGCTCTGTTCCATCATTCCTGCTCCATCCCCTCCCCACAGGCACCTCCAGGAGAGAAGAGCTGCGACACTTGCCCCTAGAGGACACCCAAACCTGGGGGAGACACGGGGCCACCCCTCCCCTGCCACTGCTGAGGAGCCACCAGCTTCTGCCAAGCCCTGCCTGGGAGTCCCTGAACCACCACGGGTGCCCCTGTCCCTCCGCAGCAGTGGGACAGGCAGCGCTGCCACCCAGCAGGGGCCCCACAAGGTGAGTCCCTGCAGGTCCCCACCTGAGAGCACCCCCAGAGCCTCCCGGGGTGCTGGCACCAATCCTGCCCTCCCCGTGCCTCTGCAGGAGCAGCGCATCGTGTCCCCAGAGACCGACAGCGGCTTCGTGGGCTCGGAGGCCAGCAGGGTGTCACCCCCCGTGCACACCCCTGAGCACCATCCCCCTGGCCCAGGGTACGGCCGCGGTCCCGCCTTCAGGAATTCGGCTCTGCCTGCGGGATTTGGAGGATTGAAGAGGAACAGGGATTGCGGGAGAGGCATTGAGGGTGTGGGGAGCAGGGTTCTGGCTGGGCTGGAGATGTGCAGAGTGCCCGTGGCCAGAGGGCTGCCCTTCCGCAGGACTCCGGGCTCGCTGGGACTTGCCATCCCCATCCCCAGCGCCCTCCGTACCCCACGGAAGAGAGTGATGACCCCGCTTCCCTCTGAGACAGCACTGATGGACGTGTACCCCTCGGGGGGCACGGGGGGGCCCCGGCTGCCCCCCAGCAGCCCCTCACAGAGCAGCTCCCCGCCTCGCTGGGCTGAGAGCGTGGGCAGCGAGGTGGGGCCGGGCCCCGACGGTGATGGCAGTGAGTACACAGGACTTGGCCAGGGAGAGAGATCTGGGGGGGCCTCGGCTCTGTGGATTTGCTTTATGGGGTTCCCAGACCTCCTTGTGGTGCTGGTGTCACTCTCCCTGCAGGGAGGTGTGTCCCCATCCGTGCTCTCTGATCTCAGCTCACTGTGCTTCCCTTCCTCCCCAGCTCACTCGGACTCGGAGGTGGGAGACAGGAGCTGTGCCAGCCCCGGTGGCCACCCACCAGCCATGGCCAGGAGCCCAACCAGCCCCCTGGCGTCCCCTGAAACGCCATCCCCCACCCTCCTGTCCCCCGACCTGCCGTCCCTCCACCCGGCTCGCTGTGACCTGCTGGGCTCCCGTCTGGAGCGCGAGTGAGTGGCTCTGTCCCCACCGCCCCAAACCAGGCCAGACTCCCTGGGTGACACAGGGACCCCCCTGAGGCACCCGCTGGCCACTGGTCACCAGCCCAGCCCCAGGCTTGGTTTTGGGGAGTGTGAGAGCTGCTGGGTGCCGGTGGCGGGGATGAGGGCTCCGGGAGGGAGCTGCTGATCTTCCCCAGGGCACCCAGCAGTGCTGGGGTCCCTGCTGGCTGCAGCCCCCCTCACTGTGACATCTGTCCTGGGGCAGCCAGGCCATCCGGGCGCTGCAGGACGAGGTGTGGCAGCTGCGGCGGAGGCTGGAGGAGAGCCTGCACCGCTCCCGCAGCTATCCCGAGGGAAAAGCCACTCCCCGTGTCTCCCCGGCCAGGAGGCAGCGGCTGCCCAGCGGAACATCGTCCCCCCAGGACGCAGCACCCTCGGGGTAGGTGGCAGGGCGGATCTGGGAGGTGTGGGGAACAGCATGGGGACACCCCCAGCCTGTCCCCACCTCTGCTGTGACCAGGGAGGGGTTTGGCTTGAGGTGACTGGCAGCCTGGTGGGTGACAGCATTTCTGTCCCCTCTGCAGGGACCCGAGTCCCCCGGTGCGGGGCAGGGTGGCCCCCGGGGTCACACCCACGCGGAGGGACAGGGCGGCATCGCTGCCACGGGGCAGGCCGGAGCTGGAGCTCGGTAAGTGGCACCGCACCGGGGTGGGGACAGAGGGGACACGCTCGTCCCTGCTCCCCCCTTCCCCTCCCCAAATGCAGCAGGATGCTCTGGGGGTGCAGGACCACGGGCACCAGGTCCTGGTGGTCCCATGGACCGCTCAGTGCTCAGCCCAGGGTGGGCCCTGCAGGTCTGGAGCTCGGCCCCAGGGGATCCCAGCCCGGCTCCCTGAGCTCCGCTGCAGCCTCCGAGTCAGAGCCCTCCGCCGCCGGGCCCCAGGCACCCCCTGCCCTGCGGAAGCACCTTGGGAAGCCCCCGGGGGCGGTGACATTCCGGGGACAGCACACAGGTGGGTGCTGGTGGCGGTCGGTGGTGGGGCTGGGTCCTGGGTCCTGGGTCCTGGCCGTGCTCACACTGGGGTTTGGCAGGGACACGGTACCAGGCGGGGACACCACGTGCCACCCAGGCACCCCGAGAAGAGCCGGGCACCTCGGGGTGTCCCCGATGTCACAGGGGCAGGATGGCATCAGGTGAGTGGTCCCCAGCCCCTTCCAGCCTTCCCTACCATCCCTAACAGCTGCTAATGACCTTGATTAATTAACTGGAAAGGCTTAGGTAGGGGACAGACAAACCTGTTCCTCATGGCCTGAGGCTGTCCCCAGTGTCCCTTGGCCAGATCCCACTGTCCCCCGAGGGGACAAACCTGAGCAGCTCCGGAGATACCCTGACCTCGTGTGAATCCTGCACAGGTCAAGCCTTCCTTGGCATATGTGCTAGTGTGGGCAGAAATACCTGGGATTCCCTGGGGTCCCCTGGGATTCCCTGGGGTCCTCTGGGGTCCCCTGGGGTTCCTGGAATTCCTAGTGGTACCTGTTGTCACCAGGAGCAGTGTCACCTGCCCCCAGCTCTGTCCCAGGTGCCAGTGCAGAGCCCACCTTTGCAGACCCCCCCTTTCCCTGCAGGGAAAACCCCTCCTCCCATCTCATCAGCCCCCCCAAACCCCTCAGCTCTTCCCAAACATCCCTGGCTGGCTCTGCATGGGCCATTCCCCATTTCCTCTCTCCACAGCTGGATTTGGGGGAGGTGATGCCCCCCAGCACAGCACCCCGAGGAGGATGTCCTGCCCCACGTGCCAGGCACCCATGGGCCCCTCTGCGCCAGGCAGCAGGGACAGAGCCACACACGGTGGGTGACAGGGGTGACACGTGTCTGGCACAGCTCCTCCCTGCATGGGGGCTGGCTGGTGGGACAAGAAACAACCTCAGCCCCCCTGACAATGCTTGGGGGCAGTTCCCACCCAGCAGTGCCTGCCCAGTGTGGCACAGGGGGTGATGTCACCTGGCGCTGCCACTCGATGAGCACTCCTGGGGACACCTGACCCCCCTAGGGACATCTAACACCTTCCTCCCCGCAGCAGAGCATGGCCCTGGTGGCTCCTGTCCCCCAGGCCCCACCACTGGAGCCGAGACGCTGCAGCAACCCGGAATTTGGTACTTGGCAGCCACCCCTGCTGCCACCACTGCCACTGTCTGCCTGGCACCCGTCCCCCTCGTGCCTTACGTGCCCTCCGTGCTGTAAGGGTGCCCTGGGGCTGGGAGGGGGCTTGGGAGGGGTCAGCATCCCCCAGGGCTGGAGGGGGAGCCGAGGAGGGGCTGTCCCCACCCCAGGGATCTGCTGGTTTGCCCATGGCAATGGGGTGACAGGGGCTGTGTTTAGGGGGTGGTGCTGTGGGGTGGGCATGGAGGAGATGGGAGAGGGGGATGGAAATAAGGTGGAGTGGGAGTGCAGAGCCCTGAGAGGGGCACAGAGCCCTGGGAGGGAGGCACAGAGCCCTGGGAGAGGGGCACAGAGCCCT
>VWYI01004422.1:104305-127703 GCA_013399455.1 Anthoscopus minutus | reverse complement strand
GGAGACAGAGGCCGGGGAGGGGGCACACAGCCCTGGGAGAGGGACACAGAGCCCTGGGAGAGGGGCACAGAGCCCTGGGAGAGGGACACAGAGCCCTGGGAGAGGGGCACAGAGCCCTGAAAGTGGGACACAGAGCCCTGGGAGAAACACAGCCCTGGGAGAGGGACACAGAGCCCTGGGAGAGGGGCACACAGCCCTGGGAGAGGGGCACAGAGCCCTGGGAGAGGGCACACAGCCCTGGGAAGGGCACAAAGCCCTGGGAGAGGGGCACAGGACCCTGTGGGGGCACAGCCAGTGAGCAGCACTGATCCCATGTCTCTTCTCCTTCCCAGCTACTGCTCCCCAGCAGTTCCTACCTCAGCCCCAGCCCTGGCCGGGGTCCCCCTCGGTGTCACTGCGGGGCCCCGGCAGGCAGAGCGTCCCCGCCGGCCCCAGGGCCACCGCCGCTGCCTGAGCCTAGGCCTGGAGGAGCTGCAGGAGCTGCAGTGGGCGCTGGGCCGGGCTGTGGAGGCTGCCCAGGGCGTGAGGCTGAGCTCGAGCCGCCTGAGCCGGGCCCTGGCCGCCGAGCTGGGCCGGGCGCGGGGCCTGCGCGGCTCCTGCCTCTTCTGAGGGAGCCGCTGGCACCTGCAGAGCCAGGGGGTCCTGCCCTGGCTCCCAGCCCCTTGCTGCTCTCCCTGCACGGCCTGTCCGTCTGTCTGTCCGTCTGCAGGAGCCCCCCGAGCTGCAGGAGCGGGGAAGGTGTGGGCTGAAGGCTCCAGCTCTCCACAGCACCATCCATCCCCCCGGGACCGGCCTGTGTCCCCCCAGGGCAGGGGCCACCCCACCCTGAGCACTTCTGGGGATGCTCTGCCCTCGTGTGGGTCGAGCCCCCTCGGCAGCTGTGTTTACCTCTGTGCCTGTGTGGGCAGAACACGGCGGGATTCCCTGGGATTCCCTGGGATTCCCTACTCCACCCCTTTCCCAGCCTTTAGGCCTCCTCAGGGGGCTGTGTCCTGTGCCCTCTGCCCTAGGACTTGAACCAAGCAGGATCCTCCCTGGGGGAACTTTTTTTTTTTGGTGTTTTTTATGTGAATTTTTTAGCTAGTAAGCAGCTAAATCACTCTTTTGAGTGTTGATTGATGATCTATAATGTGTGTGTGTGGTATATGTGTATCTATAGATGGATATATCTAGATATAGGCATATCTCTGTGTAGTTATATGTCTGTATCCTAGAGAGACAGCTATAAATAGATCTGTGTATGTACAGACGCGTATCTGATTCTATAGATATATCTTTCTACAGATACATATATATAAATATTCTGGTTTGCACTTCCAGCACAACCCTTAGGGCATTTGTGGGGTTTTTCTGGTCATCCCTGGATATGGCCACCCACAGCATCATCCAGGCAGAAAATAAAATGAAGGATTTGAGGTTTTCCCCCTGGGATCCTCAGGGAATCTGGGCTGGTAGAGGAAAAGTCACCTGCTGAGACTGAAGCAGGTGTGGGGTCTGTGGAGCCCCTGTTCTTCCCATCTGGATTTCTAAGGAGTTAATGCCTGTTTTTTAGGGAAAAGGATGTGCTTGGGGCAGCTTTTCCTGGGATAGGTCCAGCCAAACCCCCTGCTCCACCCCCAGCGCCTCAGCCTGTGTTTATCTGTAGGACCTACCTGAAGTGCCAGTGTCAAATGTATTTATTTTCGCTTTTATTTGTTGTACAAATACTCACATTTGGAGGAGGGGAGAATCAGTGACTCAGGTCTGGAGCCTTCCAAGTTCCCCCTGAGCCTGATCTTGACATGAGGTTGCAATGGGGCTGTTCCCTCCTTTTTTGTGGCAAGAGGGATGGGTTTGGGGGATTTTAAAGCGGTTTGGGGGATTTTAAAGAGGTTTTATGTGTCTCTGGTTGCCTCTGCTCATACCTGTGCCCCAAGCTGGAAGCTGTGACCCCCCCTAGCCCAGCCAGGGCATGATGGGAGCGTGTGAAAAGTGTGATTAATTATCCCAAATGAAGTAGCCAGCACCAAATGATGTTTTTTTTCTCCTTGTCCTCTATTTTTTAACACCCAGCAAAGCCACTGGGGTGGTATTTTGTACGAAGAAATAACCTATTTTTGAAGGAAATAAACGCGGTTGTACGACTCGTGTGCTGATTTTCCTTCCCAAAGCCACTCTTAGGACGAGGTTTGGCATCACCACACCAGGAGCCCTCCCTTGGGGTCGGATGGAGTATTTTCCCATGCCTTTTGCCTGTTTTCTTGGCCCTGAGGGAGCAGCACAGCACAGCCCCAGTTGCACTAGGGATGAAGATCGCTTTTATTTAGTCACTCGAGTGCTTTAGTACAGAAGAACAGATATACAGAGATGATACATGTTTGTGCTTCAACACTTTCAAACATTTAGATTCCAGTAATTTCAAGGTAAACAAGTTCCAAGACAGACTAGATTATTTTTTTTTTAAAGTTTTCCTTTTTGATAAATTATTTTTTATATAAATAACTGTAACAGAAAAAATAATAATATTAATAATGTTCAACATACAAGATCCTGAAGCATTTGCATTGCTAAACCAAAGAGGAACAGAAACGGGCTGGGAGACCGAGGGGGAACCAACAAATATCAGTGCAATGATACAGCCTTTGCCCTAAAAATATATATTTAACTTTATGGGCAAGGAGCAGACAGGAAGGGAAGGGAAAGGGGGGCTAACCACCAACAAGGCAAGAGCAATTTTAGGGAAGGAAAAGGGGGCTCACAGCCTTCAGGGGGTAGAGAACAAAACCATAGACCCCAAAATATTGCAGTGCATCTAATGGCAAGGGATAGGGGGCAATCCAGGGGTGTCAAATAAAAACCCAACTAAAATCAGAGGTTTGGGGAAATCACTATACACCAAGCTCGTAAGAACGTCACAAGACACAGTCATTAATATACACAGAGTCCAGAGGGTTTGGGGGGGCCTGGAGGGTTTGGGGGGCCCCAGAGGGTTTTTGGGGAGAGCCCAGAGGGTTTTTGGGAGGGCCCAGAGGGTTTTTGGGGGGCCTCAGGGCGACGGCACGCTCAGAAACGCTTCACCACAGGACGACACGAGCGGAGCTGGGCACGGGCACCGAGCTTCCATGGGGATGGATGGAGAGAGGTATCCATGGAGAGATAGCACAGAGATATAGATAGATATATATATATATATATAAAATAGCTTTTTATTTTATATATATTTATATTTGTGAAGGAATTCCCAGAGAGGGAGGCGGGGCTGCAGCACGGCCGTGCAAACAGGACGGGCCCCAGCTCCCAGTTTTGACCGGTTTGGTCCCTTTTCACATGGGAATTACCATGGTGTGAAGCGTCCTGGCTGCACTCCCACACCACCCCCATCCCAAATTCCCCATCCAGATGTTGGTGTGCCCATCTGGCAGAAGTACCCACAACCCCAAAAGCCATAGGACAGATGGTGGTGCCAGCCTGAGCAGCAGCTGGAGCGGTGTGGCGTGTCCTTCCATCTGTCCTCCCATCCACAAAAGACCCCAAAGAGGAGCATTCCCCAAAAAAATGTGGTTTGCTGTCATTTTCCCCACCATATTCACTAGCAATGGGCAGATGGTTACTCAGCAATGAGCTCCTGGGCGCTTCCCACAGCTGCAGCTACAAATATATAGATTTTTTTTTTCTTCCTTTTTCTCTTAAACACAATGCATCCATTTTCTTAATATATATATATATATATATATTATTTTTTTTTTGGCTGTTATCCCCTCCCTGTGGATAAAATGAGATGGGGGAGGCGCTGGGAGAGGAGAGGGGGGGTCAACACAAGAACAAGAGAGAAGCTGGGCCCACTGGGTGCAGGGTGGCACCCGGGGCCGGGCGCCCGGCGGGGACATGGGTCGGCATCGAGTGGTGACAGCGTTTCCTTTTAACTGCTGCTCTCTTCCTCTGTTTTATTGAGTTTCTTCAGCGTGTCCAGCAGTTTCTGTGGGGTGAGGATGTGCGTGGACCCTGTGGGAGCAGAGGACAAGGGGTGCAAGGGGGTCAGTGATGGCTTTGGGTCACCCCTGCTGTGTCCCAGCCGCTGCCCTGGGTCCCCCTTACCTGGCGGCACCGGCCCCGCACCGCTGGAAATGCTTGCGGGGAAATGCAGTCTATGGGGACAGGGAGGGGGTGTGGGGGCATGGAGAACGGGAAAAGGACAGAGGAGGAGGAATGGAGGTGAGGGATGGAGCTGGCAGGATGAGGCGGGGGCTGGGAGGTGCCGGTGCAGGGGGTTGTGGCACTGGGGTCACCCCAGGACCCACGTGGGATGCAGGAGGCACTGGTGTGGTGCAGGGTGGGAGATGCATGGAACAACTGGCATGGAGGGACCTTCCCCAGGTCCCCCAACCTGCACGGGGCATCCTGGGGACAGAGAGGGGGCTGGAATGGGTGGGAGGGGACAAAGAATAAAAAAGGGCCCTTGTCTTCTGCTGCCCCTCACTTGGGGGTCCCCCAGCACGGTGCCAGGGAGTTCCCACCACGCTGCCCACACTGGCTCAGCCCCACAGCCACCCTGGCACTGCAGGGCAGCACACGGGGGATGCCAGCGTGGCACTCACTGGTGAAACCAGCAGGAGCTGAACCCCAGAGCAGAGTTTGGGCATCTGCAACGTCAGGAGGCTCCTGTCTATCCAAGAGCAAACCTGAGCTGAGTGATTCCAGCCCCAGGGCACCCCACAGCTGGGGGGTCCCAGCAGTGCCCAGCCCATGGAGATGGACCAGGACAAGTCTGGGGTCTCCACTGCTGCCCCTCTCCCCCAGCCCCGCTCCAGCTGCTCCCAGGGCAGAATCCGGGAGCTCCATCCCCCTGCCCAGCCCTGAGACACCTCTGTGGGGCAGGCAGGACCCTGACCCCTCTGGCCCTGGCGAGGGGGAGCTCATGGCATGAAGGAGCCAGCCAGGGGACATGGCTGAGGGATGATGGAGCAACACCAGATGCTTTTCCACCTGCTCGGAGGAACCGCAAGCATTTTCTGATCGGAGAACCCGACAAACCCCAAAACAAGTAAAAAAAGGAGGAACGGAAGAATCAAAGAAAACCCTTCGGGGAGGAAGAGTTTCTTTTTCATTAGTAAGCTGCCTTTACTTGATTTCTTTGGCTCACTCCATTGCTGGAGCCTGATCCTCAAATGATACCCTAGTGGAGTCCCTGAAGTCGGGGTGCCTCAGGTCCATGAGAAATTTGGTGGGAGTGAGAATGTGAGTAGAACCTGCAGGAGAACAGAGCGGGGCTGACGGCTGCGCCGAGGCTTCCCCACACCACCACCACCAGCTGCTTTTGGAGGGAGGAAGAGGAATGAGGCAGGTGAAGGCTGGAGCTCCGGAGGCACATGCAGGGGATGGACCCTGGAGAGAGGCGGGATGAGATGGTGACAGGCAGCATGGAGCTGGGATGGGTGTCCAGTGACAGGGACACAGCTGGGGCAGCAGGAGGTGATGGAGACTGGGATGCTGCTCCCAAGGAGCAGAAGAGATGCTGGGGACAGGCTCCACCAGGCATCCAGATAATCAGATGAGGTGGTAAAGCACACCTGTCTGTGCCCTACAAGGTGTGTATCCAAGCTGTGCTTCCCAGAGGAATTTTAGCAACCTAACAGCTCCTTGCTAACACCTGGTAGAGCTTCCACTGTGACCTCTGTGCCTGATGGCTCCCCTGGGAGCAGAGATGGGAGCTGCCCCTGACCACGTTGCGTGTCCTGTGCAACTGGAAAACCTGGCTCCTGTTGGCACCCCTTTATTTTGTGCTTTTCTTCCTGTAATAACCCCAAAACCGAGGAGCAATCCGAGCTGCCAAACCTCCTCCCCTCTCACCCAGCCCTGCTCAGACAAAACCGGCCAGGAGACATGAAAAAATGGAAGCAGAAATGAGGATGTTTGGAGCAACACAACCCAGATGGGGAAGGAGGGGACACACAGGGGTGACAACAGATGTCTGGAGAAAACTTTTCCGCAGAGTTCCAGCTCCCGCAGTCGCCTGGAATTTGCGGGATGGAGCGTGGGATGAGCAGCCAGCGGGAGGAGCCAGCCCCAGGGCCACCACCACTCACCTATTAGCACCTCCCACTTGCCGCTGGCTTGTGTCACCTCGTAGGCGCAGCGCATCTCGTTCATGCTGACCCCGCCCAGGATGAAGATGATGAGGCGGGGGCCGCTCCGGTACTCGCCGGGGGCCTTGTTCTTGTGCCAGTGGCCGTAGCGGGCACTGAGGAGAGGAAGAGGAGGGTGAAGGACGGGCACGAGGCAGCACACCTCATTTAAAGCACACAGACACTGCTGCTACAGTCCAGTGTTCCAGCCATGAGTGCTGCTCGCTGTTACAGGGAGAGAAACTGAGGCACGGGATGCCTGGAGGGAAACCAAGGCACCAGATGTCCGAAGGGAAAATGAGGAATGTGATTCCTAAAGGGAAACTGAGGCATGGGATTCCTACAGGGGAACAGAAGCTCAGGATGCCTGGAGGGAAACTGAGGCATGGGATTCCTAAAGGGAAATGGAGGCACAGGATGTCTGCAGGGAAACTGAGGAATGGGATCCCCAAAGGGAAATGAAGGTATGGGATTCAAGGGAAATGGAGACACAGGCTATCTGTAGGGAAACTGAGGCACAGGATGCCTGAAGCAAACTGAGACAAGAGATTCCTAAAGGGATACAGAGGCACAGGCTGTCTGGAGGGAAACTGAGACCCGAGGTGCCTCAAGGGAATGGAGACAGGAGGTGCCTGAGGAGAAACTGAGGCAGGGGATGCCTGAATGCCCTCAGAGCAGCTCCCAGACCTGAATGCAGTCCCTGGGGCTGGCGTGGGGTGGCTGCTGACAGGGATGCAGCTGGGGATGGACGGGAGGAGGGACACCCACCTGACGGCAGTGGTGCTGAAGGAGGCGGAGGAGCGGGTGGAGATGTAGGGGTAGTGCTTGGTGTCCAGCTTGTCATCGATGGCATCCTAAGGACAGAGAGCCATGGGGTCAGCGAGCACCCAGGCACAGCCCCCGGCCCCACAGCCCCTCTGGAGGGCTGTGCCAAGTTTTCCTCTCCTGGGAAGCTCTGGAGCAGGTGCTGAGCTGCAGGTGTCGGCCCTGGGATCCCTCTCCAGCATGGGGGACCTGCTGCTGCTGCACCAGTGGCAGAGGGTCAGCCCCAGCTGGGAGACCTTGCTGAGGTGCTGCTGGCCTGGGCAGGCCCCTCTGTCCTGGGGCTGAGACTGAGGGGTGTCCTGGGGGTGAAGCTACCCTGGAGGGGGGTTGTGACCAAGGAAAACATGAGCTCAGTGCTTCTGGGACCTGAGTGAGCTGCAGCTCTGCTGGTCTGAGGGCAGAGACAGCACTGAACTGCCCAGGGCTATCCCAGTGCAGAGCTCCTGGGACAGCTCCTGAGGACACAGACACAGCTTTACAGAGCCATGCCTGTCCGCTGGCCCTGCTGGGACATGGGCACGGCTGTGACGAGGCCATCCATCCTTGGTGGCCATGGTGGCACACACACAACCAGCCAAGTTGTTACTGCATTTGTATTCCAGGGATGCTGGGCAAGCCTGGTTTTTGGGCCATGAAGACTGCAGGGAGACCTCGCTGCAGTCCAAAACTTCCTCATGAGGGAAAGAGAAGGGACAGCTCTGATCTCTGCTCCTTGGGACAGCACCCAGGGAAGGGCTGGAGCTGGGCCAGGGCAGGCTCAGGCTGCAGAGCAGGGAAAGGTTCTTCCCCCAGAGGTGCTGGCACTGCCCAGGCTCCCCAGGGAATGGGCACGGCCCCGAGGCTGCCAGAGCTCCAGGAGCGTTTGGGCAGCGCTGCCAGGGGTGCCCAGGGTGGGGTTGTTGGGGGCTTTGGGCAGGGACAGGAGTTGGATTTGATGATCCTTGGTATCTCCTTCAACTCAGCACATTCTGTGGTTCTGAGCATCCCACCTGGGGCCAGCATGCTCATGGAGGCCAGGAAAGCCTCCCAAAATATCCCAACCACGCTGCAACCCCAGGCAGTGAGCAGCCTGGAGGACACGTGCTCAGAGAGGTGCCCGGGTTTGGGCTGGCAGCATCCAGCAGCCCTTCCTGGGAGGCTCTGGAATTCCCTGCTCTGCCCCCCAGCCCTGTCCTGGCTGCTGGCTCACCTCCATGATGTCCTTGATCACCGGGGTCCACCGGGACAGCTGGTAGGTCTGCTCGCTGATGCGCTCCTTGCGCTCCGGCTTGCTCCGGCGGCGCAGCGTGGACTGGGCACAGAGCACAGGGACACCCTGAGCCACAGCAGCAGCTGCCAGACCCCCTGGGCCACCCCCTGGGCCACCCCCTGGCCACCCCATGGGGACAGAGCTGCCAGAGCAGAGGGCAGGGGCAGGAGGACACTCACGTCTGTGATGATGGGCACCCCGAGGTGGGCCATGTTGGTGATGATCTCGCTGTCCTCTGCTGGGATCTGAGCGTGCTGGATCAGCTTGTTCAGGTTCTCCTCGGTGATTCCTGGGAATGCAACGGGGAGATGATGTTCTCCTCAGGAATGTGGAAGCTCAGCCTGCTCTGGGAGGCAGGGCTGGGTTTTCCCAGCTGGATGGTCCTGGCCAAACCTTGATCTGCCACCCACACCCCTGCCCAGGCGTGCTCCTCACCGTTCTTCAGGAAGATGTAGAGCAAGATGATACGGATCTTGTCATAGGTGCTGACATTGCCATCCAGCAGGATGGGGACAATGGCCCTCATGGGGTCCTTGATCTTCTCACCTTCAGCATCGGTGCCCATGGCCAGATCCTGCAGAGAACACGTGCTCAGCACCACTCCATCCTGGGAGGGTGGAGCTGCAGCCCCTGATGCTCCTGGAGGGGTTGTTTGGTACCTGTTCAACTCGGCAGAGCTTGTCCACAGTGCCCTGGTAGTGCTTCATGCAGTCCTCAGCCAGGTGCAGGTGGGTCGAGTACTGGGGACACAAGAGTGGTCACCCCTGCAGTGCTGGCAGCAGCTGAGGGTCCCTGTGCCACCACTCATAGGCAGGGGAGAGCTGCCACCTCCTGCTCCCCGGGTGGGCTCAGTCACTGAGCATGCAATGTCCCCTCCCCATACCTTGCTGAGCTCCTTCTGGTACTGTGGCATCTTCTTCAGCATCTGGGACAGGTCCCTCATGGTGGTCTGTGAGAGAAGGGGACATGGTCACTCACCCTCAGGGATCTGGGGGCCATGAGCAGAGAGGGGGTGACCCTGCCAAGGACTTCTGTCCCCACATGAGCCCCCCGTGGGGGTTTGGAGCTGATGTGTCACTGCCAGGTCTCTCCCCCTGAAGCTGAGAGGCAGGAGAGGCTGAGAGGCAGCTCTGCAAACTGGGGTGCAGTGGGGAGAAATCCCCTAGGGATCTCCCTCCCTCTGGGAGCCTCCTGTGCCTGCCTGGGGCTCAGATGGTCCTTTCAGCTCCTGGCCACTTTTACATCCTACTGCCACCAGGCTCCCCTCACTGCCACCAACTCAGGGAACAGGGATAGAGCAGCTGCTGTGGGAGGTGCACGGACCCTGTTCTGGGGGAAAACTGATCCGTGGGTGCAGAGCTCTCCCAAAGCACCCCATTTCCAGCCCCAGGTGTAGGGCTGGCACCCCACAGCCATCTCCCCCCTGCCATGGAACCCACCACCCTTCTTCCTTGGCAAAGCGTCCCCAGGAGACCCCACCATGGCTGAGCCCATCCCCAGCTCGGTGGATGCATCAGGTCACCTTGTCACCAGTGTTCATCCTCTTGCTGGAAGAAAACTCCTTCAGGGACCGGGTCACCTCCCTGGAGAGAGGAGGAGGGCAGAGCTGTGAGTGGGGAGGGGACCCTCACAGCGGGGTGAGTGGCAATTCCAAGCCAGTGTCCCACCCAGCCAGCAAACCAGCCCCAGGGCCACTCACTGGGACACCTCGGCGATGTGCTTGTGGCGCAGGGTGACCCACAGGTCGTCATCCTCATCCAGGAGAACCTCCTTGATCCTGGCCTCACCAATGCCACTCGTCTCATACCTGGGATGAGGGGAGGGACATCACAGGGGGATAGGGCTGAGGGCACACTCAGTCCCCTCGCTGCTGGGTTTAAGGTGGGGGTGACATGAGGGCTCTTCTTGGCTGGTCCAGTAGCAAAGGGATTTCAACTGGGATTAACCTCCTCCCTTCTTTTAGCCCTTCAATTCCTAAATGCTGGGAAGGGGTCGAGGGCAGAAGGCTGGAAAAGCCCTTTTTGTCCCAGCAATGCCCACCAGGCCCGCAGCACTGGTGTGTCTCAAGGTGGGACATGTGATGGATGCAAGCATGCTGAGCTCCCACCTCCTGCTCTAGGGCTGGGTGTCACAGGGGGGTGGGGATGGCAGCACTGCACCCACTTGTAGACATCGTTCTCGATGGGCAGCAGGTCGTAGCTCATGGCCTGGAAGGTCAGCTCGTGCAGCACTGGGGACGCGGGGTCAAAGCCACGGTCCAGGATGAGGAGCTGGGAACGAGCCTTGTCCGGACCCTGCAGACACAGCAGAGCCATCAGCACTGGCCTGGGGGCTCCCTCAGCCCCACAGGTGCTCAGGGGGCTGTTCTGGGGTCCCCACCAGAGTCTGTGGCTGCCACAGGGACTTTGGGAGTGAAGCATCACCCCCAGCACCCTCCCCTGGGGCTGCCAGCAGCGCTCACCTCGCCCATGGTGGGGTCATCAGCCTTGTAGGCATCCAGCTTGTCCTGGATGAGCTGTGCCAGCATGGCATTGTCCTTGTAATCCCTGGGGGAGGCAGGGGGACAGGTCAGCCCCACAGGGCACGGATGGGGAGGAGATGCTGGCCTCCCTGTGCTACATCCTCGGCTCACGGGAGAGCAGGGACCCGGGCAGGTTTTGTTGCTTTGCCCATTCCCACCTCTCTTCAACCAGCTCCACTCTGCCTTGGTGCCAAGGATTTCAGGATCCCAACCCCCTCAGCTCCCAGATCACCAAGTCTGAGCCTGTTCACAGTGAGCACAGATGTTTGTCCATGCCACCAGCCCGTCCATCCCCGTGCTGAGCAGCACAGGACACGGCAGCCTCAGCCACGCCCTGCGATGCCCGCTGGCCTTACCCGCGGTACCGCACGGCTGGGTACTCCTTCAGGGTGGCACAGAGCGTGGCAATCTGCTCTGCCAGGCGCTCCAAGATCGGGTTCTTCATCTGGGCCTTGTGTGGGCTGTAAAAGCTTTGGAAGGAGTCGGCCGAATCCAGAGAATAAACCTGGGGTGCAGAGGGAGGGAGGTCAGAGGGGATGTCTGTAGGAGAGCAACTCTACCTCAGCTGGGTCAGGAAACCAGATTCATCCCCAGATGGATCCAGCCCAGCCTGGGACCAAGCAGCTGGAGCTCAGCGATGCTCAGGGCATCCCTCAGAATTTCCAGCTCACAGGACTCCAGCTCCAGCTCCATGGTAGGATCCCTACCCATGTGTCCCTCCCAGCTGAGCACAGGAGGCAGAAGACCCCTGCCCTCAGCAGCCACCTGCTCCTAGAGAGGGAAACAGAGACCTGGGGACAAGCAGAAACACACTGTTCCCCAGCTGTGCCCCAGTAAAAACCACGTGAAGATGCCACGAGGTCACTCCCCAGGAATGCTGAGGATTGAAGGGTTAATGGCACCAAGCAGGTCTGGCACCATCTGCCCCCTGGTCCCTTTGTCCCCAGCAGGGGCAGATGGCCCAGGGCCAGCTCCCTGGTGTCCTTGGCTGGTGGCAGAGCTGGCCAGCAGAGCTGTGGGCAAGGGGCCAAGGCACAGCACTCGCTAAATCCCCCGTGGGATCAGCCCAGGAATTAATCTAAGGAGATGGGGGCAAGGAGCCAGCTGGGGGTGCAAGGCTGTTACACAAACCCTGATGGGCTGCAGAGGAACCTGGAGCAGCCCCTGCCTGTCCCACACCCTGCCCTACCCCAGCCCAGGCTCACCTGGGATTCGGAAGGGAGGAAGGCAATGTTGATCTCCGTCAGGGTTTTGATGACCTTGGCGGCACGGGATTTCACCAGCTCATTAAAGAGGGCATCAGGACAGGCTGCAAGGGGAGGAGGGTGGTGCTCAGCATCTCTCCATCCCTCATCCCTCATCCCTGCCCACCTGCTGGCACTGTTTCAGTGCCTGTCCCTCCCCTCTGGGGACTCACAGTCAGTGAAGAAGACGTGGGCAGCTCTGTACTTGGACGTGGGGGGATCCTTGAAGTCGTTGATGAGGGAGTGGATGGACTGGAAGAGAGAGGGAGCAGCTGGGCTGGGCAGGGTGGCACTGTGGGCCTCCCTCCTGGCTCACAGCAAGCTCTGCACCTCCATCCCACCACCTTGCTGGAGCCAGGATGCCTCCCACGGGCACAGCTGCCCCTCCCAGCACCTCCCCCTGGCCAGAGGCCCTGTCCCTGTGTCCCTCACTGCACTCACCTTCTCAGAGGGGGTGATGAGATACACGGCCTCCAGGCTGGGCAGGGGCTCCCGGCGCTTGTTGATGTCTTCCACAACTTGGGGGGAAAACAGGGATGATGGCAGGGAGGGCTGTGGGCAGGGCACTCAGCCACTCAGGGCTGGTGGACACCCCATGGTGGTTGGATATCCCATGGCAGTCCCTCCATACCCAAACCACCCCCAGCCACTCATCCCTGCCCACCCAGGAGCTGGGGCACCCCTGCCCAGCTCATCCCAGCTCCGTGGTCCCTCCTGGAGCTGTGGGTGTGGGCACCAGGCCAGGTCCCAGGGGCCATGGATCTGTCTGTGCTGCTGTTCCCTTGGTTTCTCCTAACATCCCACCTCGCCTGAGGATGAAGCTCTGGCTGTACCAGACAAACCCCACTGTCCCCAACACCTCCCAGTATCCAGCCTGGGATTTCCTCCTCCTTTCCAAGTGTTGCAGGGAGCTATGATAAAACCAACACCTGGTTCCCTCCTCAAACTGAAGGACTGCCAGGAGTCAAGGTGTTCTGGCTGCTCCAGCCCCAGCAGGCAAGGAGGGACCTGTGGGACTCCAGCCTGGCACCAGGGGCCATCCATGGGCAATGGGAGGAGGAGAGGTTCCATCCCAAGTGGGATAGGGCTGGGCTTGGCTCTGCCAACCGCCCTGTGCCAGCCTGGAGATGCCTTTGCAGGTGTCCTGGTGCAGAGGGAGATGTGGCCCTCGCCTCAGGGAATGTGGCAGGCAGGGAGGGGGTACTCACTGGTTATGCCCTCTGTCATGATGTCGGTCATCTTGCAGCAGGACGAGAGCATGCGCATGCTCAGCTGGTCCACCACCAGCACCTGGGGACAGGTGAGCACCCTGTGACAGCCTGTGACAGCCTGTGACACCCCATGAACACCCTGTGACACCCCATGAGTACCCCATGAACACCCTGTGACACTCTGAGCACCCTGTGACAGCCTGTGAGCACCCTGTGACACCCCATGAGTACCCCATGAACACCCTGTGACACCCCGTGAGTACCCCATGAACACCCTGTGACACCCTGTGAATACCCTGTGACACTCTGAGCACCCTGTGACAGCCTCTGAGCACCCTGTGACACCCCATGAACACCCTGTGACACCCTGTGACACCCCGTGAGTACCCCATGAACACCCTGTGACACCCTGTGAATACCCTGTGACACTCTGAGCACCCTGTGACAGCCTCTGAGCACCCTGTGACACCCCATGAACACCCTGTGACACCATGTGACACCCCATGAACACCCTGTGACACCCCTGGGGGCACAGCAGGACCTTCCCCACCCTGCCCCTCCCCTGCTGGCCCCTCCCTGGGTTTGCTGCTCACCTTCCATTCCCCCTTCTTCTTCACCTTCCGGATCACGTCGTGCATGATCTCTGCAGCAAGGGGACACGGGCACTGTGAGAGCCCCAATCCTCCCCCACAGCGCCCAGGGCCCCAGCAGGGGCTGCACTGGGGACACCAAACCCCCACCCACCTGCAGGGCCACTCTGACCCCCCCTCACCCTGTGCCTGAATTGGGCATGGGGGTGGTTTTGGGGTACCCAGCCCAGTTTTTCTCTCATGTTTGGCACTCACAGACAGAGCCCAGGCTGGTGGGGAGCAGGTGTTGGTTGAGGGGGGTCCCTCTGGGGAGCCTGGGGGCTGCCCCATGAGGTTCAGCCCTAATCCAAAGTGCTGGGAAAACAACAGCAGCTTAAGAGCTTCTTTTAGAAACAAGAATCAAGCAGCCTGAGCCTGCTCCTTGTAATCCCTCCCAATCCCATTTCACCTCCCGTGGCTGCTGGGCTTATGCAACCAGGCAGGACAGCAGCACCCCTGGGACCACCCCAAATTCCCCTGCTCCTGCCCCGGGCCAGCTCCCTGTGAGATGCAGCTCAGGGACTCGAGGAGGTGGCAGTGGGACAGTCTTTGGGGTTGGGTTCCAGGAAGCAGGGTTCAAGCCTTGCCCTCTTGCCAGTGCTGCCCAAACATCTGTTCTGGGGGAACAAGGTGCCCCCCAAAGCCTGCAGGTCCCCTTTCCCCCTGGTGTGTGACCCACTGTGCCTCACAGAGCTGAGCCTGGGCCATGTCCTCACACAGCATTTTCCCCTGGATTTCATCCCTGCAGGGTTTTGCTCTGAGCCTTTGCTCCCAGTGACAGGGATGGAAATCCCCAATAAAAAGCCAGTTAGGGAATGCCTCTAAGTTAGAAAACAGAGGTGTGAGGATGTCACCCTGGCAGCCTCAGCCTTGGGAGCCTTCCCTGTGGGTCACCCCAAGGCTGCTGGTTCCCAGAGTAAAGCCCAGTAGGGCCCAGAGCTGGCACTGGCGCCAGCAGAGATAAAACAGGAGCCTCTGGGTGTCACTGCCTCTGTCCTGCTGCAAAACCTGGAGAAAACAGCCACTCCTCAATGCCATTCCTAGCACTGCACCTTTCCCAGCTAAATCTGCCTGCAGGGAGCCCCACAAGGACACTGGCCTTGCCCTCGATGTCCTGCCTGCCCTTGGTCACATCCTTCGGCCTCTCCATGGGGAGAGGGGGCACAGAGCAGCTCCTGGGTACCTGAACTGGGCAGGCAAAGCTGCTGCCTGTGCCCATGCACGCTGCCCACCTGCATCACCAAATGCACCAGGAATCGTCCTCCACGGGCAGGAGCTGGCAGTGAGGGCTGCCCCTGCATCCCAGGGCTGCTCCTGCATCCCAGGGCTGCCCCTGCATCCCAGGGCTGCCCCTGCATCCCAGGGCTGCCCCTGCATCCCAGGGCTGCTCCTGCATCCCAGGGTTCCTCCTGCATCCCAGGGCTGTCCCTGCATCCCAGGGCTGCCCCTGTATCCCAGGGCTGCCCCTGCATCCCAGGGTTCCTCCTGCATCCCAGGGCTGCCCCTGCATCCCAGGGCTGCTCCTGCATCCCAGGGCTGCTCCTGCATCCCAGGGCTGCTCCTGCATCGCAGGGGGCCCAGCTGGGAAGGAGCAATGCCAGCACATCCCTGCTCCTCCATCACTCACACCTGGCTCCTGCCCCGGAGCAAGGGCTCAGCAACAACAGCGCTGTTTGCAGGGCAGCACCAGGGCTCCAGCAGCATCCCACAGGCTCCATCATCATCATCCCACAGGCTCCAGCAACATCCCACAGGCTCCAGCAACATCCCACAGGCTCCAGCAACATCCCACAGGCCCCATCATCATCCCACAGGCTCCAGCAACATCCCACAGGCTCCATCATTATTCCACAGGCTCCATCATCATCCCACAGGCCCCATCCCAGTAAAGCACAGAGGGCTGTGATGGTGCACCATGGAAGGGGTCAACAAAGAGTAGCAGCCAGGAAGAATTTCCTGCCCCTGCAATGAAAATCCAGGGGGGGAGAAAGGTAAAGGGGAAAGAAAGGGAAAGGGAAAGGGAAAGGGAGAGGGGAAGGAGGAAGGAGGATCCTGTGGCCCAGGGCATGGTGCTCCCAAGGGCAGGAGATCCCAAAAAGGGCTCCCAGATTGCTGTCTCAGCCCCCCCTGAGCGTGTCCTCGCTGCGGCAGCAGCTGCAGGGGACGTTGTGGCTTTGTGGGAACGCCGTGTCCCTCCTGCACAGGGAGGGGCTGGGCTGCATGGAGGATGTGGAGAGGGGGAGCATCTTCCTGGCTGCAGAAAGGGCTGTCACACCCCAGCCCAACCCTGGAACCGGGATGGGCCTCTCAAAGCAGGAACTGGGCACTTCACACAGTAATTTCTCTGAGCTTTGTAGGTTTAGGGTGTCAATCCCTAAATCCCTGATCATAGGCACAGTCATTCCCTGCACCAATGTCCTCTCCTGCCTTGACCATGGGTCAGACCTGACTCCAAATTCTGGCTGTTCCACAGGCTGCCAGAGGCAGCTCAGGACCCAGGCAGGGTCAGGAAAGAGGCAGATCCACAGAGCATCGTCCAGGGTCCTGCCAAAGGGCACAAACTCGAGCAAAAGCTGGAGACCAGTGTCACATTTAGGGAGATGTGGCCATGAAACCCCAGCCCAGGGAGGAGTGCTCTGCACTCCCAGGGGAAATGGGAGGTCCTGAGGTCCCAAGAGCCTCAGGTCATGCCTAGTCCCCTCCCAGAGCAGCAGGCCAGATGTTGCTGTCCATGTCCTCAAACATCTGGCCTGACAGTTTTCAGGATCTAACATCAGTTGGTGATGCTCACAGCCAAGCTCTTCATCTTGGAGATAAAACCACGTTTCAGAGGGGAAAAAAAAATCCACATGAGCATCTCATCCAGTGCCTCCAACACTTGGCTTGTCTGGACCTACCACGTCACATCTGCTTCCTTCAGGCTGAAGGAATTTTAATGGCAATTTCTCCCAAGACCAGGGAATACAGACAGCTCCAGATCCTCCTCCAGCATCAGAGCCCATGGACAGGGCAGCACATCTCTGCTGTGAACAGAGAACCTCTGGAGCAGTACGGCCCTGAAAGTGTCACCAGGCAGGTGCCACGTTGGAGGCCCAGCCCAGCACCTGCAGCCAGGCTCGTTCTCAGGGTGACACATGGCATGGGTGTCACCCCCTGCATCATCTCCAAGCAGGTGACACGCTGGCCTAGTAGGACTTGAGCCCATCCATCCCTCCAAGAGGCTTATCCCAGGTTATTTATACCCTGGCCTTCCCTAGTCCTGCCTTGGGCATGGAAACAGAGCCAGCCCCATGTGTCCCACCAGAGCTGGGGAAGGGGGGAGCATCCCTGCCACGCCAACAAAGCTGTGTCCCCAAAAGATAGACCCATTTTGGGATGCCCCAAAAGATGGAACATTTTTGGGGTTCCCCAAAAGATAGACCCATTTTGGGATGCCCCAAAAGATGGAACATTTTTGGGGTTCCCCAAAAGATGGACCCATTTTGGGATGCCCCAAGCCCATTATCCTGCTTCAGAACAGGCCTGGAGCTGCTGAGCAGCCCTGACCTCTCCTGGGGGGAGTGACAAAGCCCTGTCCTGGCCACCACCCCACGCTGGGACACCAGGGACACTGCAGCTGCAGTGCTGACCCCAGTGCCAGCAGCGATGGCCAAGCCCTTCCCTGCTGCAAATTCCTGCTGCTTAGAAATGCTCCTTTGCTGCCACATCCCAGGACCTCAGCAGTGGCCTGATGTGACACAGGAAAATGGAGCTGCTTTATGGATGGGCAGGAACTGATCCCAACCACGAGCTTTTCACTCTCCTCACACATCCTGTGTCTCAGGATCCCAAATCCCTGGGCAGCCCTGGAGAGAGCTGGATCATGGAAATGCAAAGTGAGGTTTGCTGGAGGTTTGCTTCTCCTAAAAAGCTGCCAGGCTGCATCTCCCAGACAGACACGTTTGGCTTTGGGTTGGCCCGGCAACTGCATTTGTGCTGGTTCATTAACTAATTGCTCAAGCCAGTGTGAATTGCACTGATCCAAGCAGGGCTGGACAGAGCAGGGCACGTCCCCTCCTCCAAAGAGCCCCAACTCTGCAGCTGCCATCCCCAAATAAAACAGGCAGCACAGAGCAGAGGGTGGCAGGAATGGCCCTCCACGGCCACCAGCACCAGCCAGCACATGGAAATCACTCAGAGGTGACAAAGCCCAGCTGATGTCCCTCAGCATGGCTAAGAACCATCCAGGGATGACCTGAGTCTGGACACTGCTGTGCCCATAACCCAAACAAGTCTCAAATATCTCCCCTTCAGCAGTCCAAGTCCTGAACGTTCATTTTTCCCACTGGATTATGCCCACCTGGAAGCCCTCAGCCTTCCTGGAGGCCACATTCCTCACCCAGGAATCCAGGGATTAGTCCCAGTCATCGTGGTACCCTGTGTTTAATTCCTCCTTTTCCTGTCTGCACTGCTCTCATGAAGGACATCCACATTTCTCCCTGCTGGGCAAAGCCCTGGGAAAGCTTCACACCTGAGGAAGAGGAGGATGGAGACCTGGAGGTCTTGAACTCTGTAGAAGTTGAGTAACACAGCCAGAAGTGGAAAAGGGAAATGAAATGCATGATCACACCCATGAACCCTCTGAGTGCCCTGGAGAAACAGAGGAAAATCCACGAGGTTTTCACTGCAGGAACTGGCACAGGGTGATTGCTGGGGTGTCCTGTGCAGGGACAGGAGCTGAATTGGGTGATCCCTGTGGGTCCCTTGCAGCTCAGGATATTCTGTGGTAACTCCAGACAATTTCCCTGGGTCTGCACAAGAAGCTGAGCAGAGTTTCCCTCTTTGGGTACAATCACTGACCCACAGTGACCCCAGGCCCTTCAGGTGCCTGCTGAAGGCACCACCCTTCACCAACACTTGTCCAGATGTTTCCATCCCCAGCAGATGCTGTCCCTGGCTCTGGAGCTGGTGGTGTGGCCAATGCTGCTGGTGCTTCAGTGGCAAGAGAAGCCCAGAGCAGTCCTGCTCTGCTGCAGGACAGCAGCCACACAGTGTCACAGTGTCCCCAAGGGAGGTGACCCTCACATTCCTTCATGCAGCCACAACTTTCTGAGCTGGTTCTTCGCTGCCTTGAACCAAAACCAAGGAAAACACCAACAAATTGTGGTTCTTTGGTGGGAATCCAGGTTGGGCTGGTCTCCTGTGCCCTCAGGGACATCAGGGCAGGCTGGAGGGCAGCTGGCACGTGGCTGAGTGGTCCTTGCTGCTCCCTGATCCAAGGCCAAACCATCGGATGAGCTCCACAAAAGATGCTCTAGCACAGGTGTGTGCACATTCCTCTGTTGCCATGTGCACATTGCCAGGTTCTCGAACATCCTGGGGGATGTGGGAGCCCACAAATTAAAGCACCTTCAGCCCTGCTCTATTTTTGCACTCTCCAGAGCCAAGCTCCTTCCCTGCACCATGAGTTGGAGGGAGCAGCATCTGCTCCTCAGCGTGAGACCAAAAGCCTTGTGATGGTGATGACTCTCCTCTGAAAGGTGTTGATTTTGTGGGAAGAAGGAAGGAATCTCTCCTGGGACATTTTCTCCAAGAGGTGCAGAGGAATCAGACACAAATCTTACTTTTTCTTTTTAAGAAGGAAAGAGTCTAAATCTTCTCAGTGGCTTTTTTAACCTTCTTGCACTGGGGAGTGGATGCAGTCCTGCCAAACTGAGGTTTGGCACTCTTGGTCACATTCCATGGTCACATATGGGCAGGAGTTTCTCAGCCCCTGGTGCAAACTGTGATCTGGAGATAGAAATTGTTCTGCAACTCCTGAGATGGTGAACACTGAATTTTATGATCATTTTTTTCAAGCTTTTCCAACTTAGAGCCGACCCTAGAGGTGAGACACAGCCTGGTGACTGAGCTGCAGCCCCAGCAGAGGCTTTGCCCACTCCTGTACCCACACCCCAGGCTGGTGGCACCACGAGGACGCCTGGAAAGTGGGAACTGGGAGGATGGGCTGCCCAGGGAGCCACTGGATTCAGGGTGTGCTCCCACCCATGGTGGGGACAGGGTGCAGAGACCTCCTGCTCCTCATCCATGCACTTCTGCAGCAGGCTGAGGTCACAGCTGTGCCCTGTGCAGGCAAGAGGATGCCATGGGCACCCCTCCAATGGTCCCCATGCTCTTTGCTGCCTCCTCTTCCTCTCTGCCTGCACAGCCCTTGCCAGGCCTGGCATGGCCAGCACACCAGCCATGTCTCCCGGGCACTGAGGCAGGCTCAGAACATCCTCCACGAGCAGCATCTGACCCTCCAAGGCTCCCTGTGCCCTCAGCAGGGGCTGGTGGCAGCTGTGAGGTGCCCCAAACAGCCAGGCTGAGCCAGGTCCCAGCAGGTGCCCGGGCTGTGCCCCAGGCTGGCAGCAGCCCCAGCCCTGCCCCTGCCTCCTCCCTGTCCCTGCAGGTGCAGCACAACCCCAGCCTGAGTCATCCCCAGGCAGGGCTGGACCCTGGAGAGGCCCAGCTGGGGACATGGAGTGACACTGGGCAGTGCCAGGCCTTGTCCAGGCGGGATTTGGGCTCCTGGGCACAGCCCTGGCAGGAGGCACGGGGCACAGGTGAGCTCTGGGGGAGGCTGTGCAGGTGAGGCTGCTCCATGGGAGGATCAGCTGCTGGCCTGGGGGAAAGGTGTTTTCCTGCTGTCTCTGCAAAGTGCTTCCTTATCCCAGGGCTCCTCCGCTTCTCCCACGTGCCCCTGGCAGCCACAGCAGCACAAGGAGCCTTTGGGGAGGCTGAAGGAGTGCAAAGGTTTGTGGATCCAGCAGGGAATCACATCCCTCTGTTCCAGCATCATGTCCTGCACCAGCCCAGTGTGGGCCAGGTGCTGCACAGGTGTCACCCCTGCACCAGGGCCCGTCTCTCCTTGCTGCTGACACTTCAGGGAAGTCAATCCAGCCTCTTCCTCCTCCTCCCCACTGCAGGCTGCTGCAGGAGAGCCACTGCTGGGCTGGGGGAGCTCGGGGAAGGTGGGCCTGAGAAGATCCAAGGGACACGGGAGGATGGGAGGGATGCCCATGAGGGTCAGGTGAAGATTTGGGGATGATGCCCATGCAGTGGGAGGCTCAGGTGAAGATTTGGGGGTGATGTCCATGCAGTGGGAGGCTCAGGTGAAGATTTGGGGATGATGTCCATGCAGTGGGAGGCTCAGGTGAAGATTTGGGGGTGATGTCCATGCAGTGGGAGGCTCAGGTGAAGATTTGGGGATGATGTCCATGCAGTGGGAGGCTCAGGTGAAGATCTGGGGATGAGTGTCCTCAGAGCTGCCACTCTCAGGTGAGATTTTCCAACTAGCACCACAGCAGAGGGGCCAGTTCTCCCTGGGAGGGGACACACAGACACAGCAGGAGGACCTGGTCCTCACACATCACCTGTGGGGACAGGCACACTCGGCTCCAACCCTGTCCAGACAAGAGCAAGTCCAGGAGGATGCAGTCAGTGCCGCTGGACACCTGGGGAAGGCGCAGGGACACCCCCAGCACACAGCCCACAGCTCTGGGGGGTGACAATCTGCTTCTGCCCTCCTCCTCCTGCAGCCCTGGCCCATCTCCTCCCCTGCCCACTGCCTCCCACCTCTTCAGAGGCCTTCAAACCCCGTCTTGTTCTGGCACCAGCTGGTCAGAGGAATAATCCGGGTCTGGAGGGAAGCCAGGGCAGAATGCAGCTCGGGAGGGGGGGCTGGCGGAGCGAGCCATGGCAACGTGGCAGCATCCTCCCCATCCATCCATCCATCCTTCCTTCCTTCCTTCCTTCCCTTCCTCCTGGAGGAGCCCACAGGACATGTCCTGCCTCGGGGTCAGCCCCAGGCTTGGCCCTCCTGCTCCTCAGGAGCAAAATATCTCCTGCAGGAAAACCTCCAGGGAGTGCCAGGCTGGCGCAGCCCAGGAAATCTGCTGCCAGCCGCAGCGGTGCCCAGGGACAGGGGCTTTGGGGACCCTGCAGGCTGCTCCCAGCTCCGGGGCAGCAGCTCCGCCTGGAACACCCCCAAGGCAGGCATGGATGCACCAAGGCAGGAGCTCCCCGTGGCAGCCTCAGGAGCCCCTCGATCCCTCTGGGAGAGGCTGGACCCCAGGGTGCTCCCCTGGGTGCCACCCCTCGCTCCTCTGCAGCATTCTGCCTGCACAAGCCCTGCTCCCCCCTCGCAGCCACCCACGCTTCCCCGCCAGCCCGGCTCCACATTATCATTTCCAGTCTGGAATGATGTTTTTCAGGGAAAGAACGGAGCAGTTTGTCACCAAACCCTGAAGGGGAGGATTAAGTCAGATTTCCCTGATGCTGCCTTGAACCTCTCTCTGCGTGTCTGTGTGTGTGTGTCTGTGCTCTCTCCCTGCTATTCCGGCGCGGAGACAATGAATGAAAATAAGGGACACGCAGTGGCGCTGGTCTGTGTCCCCTCTCCGGCGAGGGCACCGCATGTGGCCCTGCCAGGGCTGCGTGGGCGGCGGGTCCGATCCCCCCTTCCCACATCCAGCCCCTGTCCCCGCTCCGGGACCGGCCCCCCCAAAGAAACCCCAGCAAAGCCCCAGAGCCCACCCCCCTCCCCAGCGCCGATCCTGCAGCACAGAAACACCGGGACACTGCCCTGCCTTTCCCCGTCCATTTTGGGCTCTGTCCCCGACGCAGCAGCCCGGGCTGGGCGGGGGGATGGCGCGGCCCCCCCATCCCCGCGGCAGGTGACACCGGGAAGGTGGCAGGGCCGTGGATCCATGGGGATCCCCCCGTTTTTCCCCCCCTCCCCATCACCACCCACCCGATCACACCACCAGCCCCGGCCGCGCCATCTGCAGCGGGCGCGGGAGGGCGGGGGGATGGCCACGGGCACGGATGGCACGCCAAAAACACCCCCAAAATCATCAAAAAATCAGAAAAAACACCAAGATCCGGCCGCGGCCGGCCACGGTGCCACGGAAATAAACCCTGCGAGAGGCGTGGAGGAGGAGGAGGAGGAGGAAGGCTCATGGCTGCGGGGGGAAGTTCCCACCGGTTCCTGCCCTTTCATTTTCTTCTTCTTTTTTTTTTTTTTATTTAATGCGGAGTTTTTTTCACCTTAATTTCGCCCCTGGGAAAGGAGCGCCCCTTCTTCCTCGTCCAGCTTGGGGTGTTTTTGGAGAACAACCCCCCCCGTTCCCCCCCGGGAAAATATCGCCTTGAAACAGCCGGGAAGGAGGAAGCGGAGCCGGGGACGAGGGTGCCGTGCCCTCGCCCGCAGCTCCCGGGAATATTCCCGGCCGGGAATAGCGCGGGGGAGCGGGACCCCCGCGGGCAAGGGATGCCCGGGGAGAGGGGGAAACACGCAGGGGCACCCCCGGACTGGAGGGAGCAAAGGCACATCCGGGGAAATAATAATATTAATAATAGGAATAGTAATAATAATAATAACGAAACCAACCCCAGCGTTTGAGCGGGATTTGCAGCAGACAAAGCGGGAGGGCCCGGCCCGGCGCTGAGCTGGGGGAGGGTTTTGGGGGGTCTGTACCCCCCTGTGCCCCCCTCGGGGCTCAGCCTCTCGTGGGGTTGAGGCCCCTGAGCCCTTTGGGAGATTGGGGGCCACGAGGGGGATAAAACCGAGGGGGGCTCGAGCGTCTCTGGCTTCCT
>VWYI01004422.1:55043-102543 GCA_013399455.1 Anthoscopus minutus | reverse complement strand
AGGACAGCAAAGCAGCGCCCAGAGGGACAGCGGAGTGACAAAGGCCTGTGCTCCATCCAGCTCCAGCAGCGCCCAGGTCAGTCCCAATCCTTTGCTACAAAACCTGCGCTCTTCGATGCTTCCTTAAAAATAATCCGGAGTTGAGTTTGTCAGAAGCGCCGGACTCGGTGCCAGGCGCGGGCTATAAATACCAGCAGGCTATTTAGGAGCGAGGTATTTATGCTGCTCCTCCTCCATCTCCCTGCCAATCTGCCCGGGGCGCCGAGCGCCGCTTGTCTGTCGGAAAAGCCCCAGCGCGTGGAGGAAGCTGCAGCAGAGCTGGACCCGGCTGCAGGGGTCCCCAAAGTGTGTCCCCTTGCCCTTGGGGACAGTCAGTGGCTCCCTGGCAGCAGCCCGATGGTTCTCTTGCATCCATCACACCTGGGAGAAAATATAAATAGGGAAAGAGTGGTGCTTGTTTCCTTGGAGAAATTGGGAACCGAGCTGCCCCACGGCTGCCTGGGGAAGGTGTCAGCCTGGGGGTGGAGGCTTTGGAGGGGGAAGCTGGGAGGGCAAGGGTGGGAACATCTCCCCAGGGAGGGCAGGGAGAGCTGCTTGTGGGAATGATGGTTTGGGGTGCCTTCGTCCAGAAGTGACAACACAGCTCAAATATGGGCAGGGCCCATCCTGACATCCAGGACACCCCTGGCCTCGGGGCTGGATGGGATCCAGAGGCTGGTTCCCACTCTGGGGCATTTGCTGGAGTGCAAAGTGCCTCGGGCTGTGAGTGCTCCAAGCAGGGACTTGGGGCTGGTTTGGGACCCCCAGAAACCTTTCCCTACTTGGGGGGATGTGGGTGAGGAGCCAGGGCTGGACACCCCCAGCACAGAAGGGAAGGGAAGGGAAGGGAAGGGAAGGGAAGGGAAGGGAAGGGGCTGCTCCCCTCACTCCATCCTGTGCTGTTTTGGTCCAAATAATGGAAATTGGGAATGGCCAGGTCTGGCAACTGGGCCCTCCACCAGCAGTTGTTGGTGTGGGGTGGAGCTCTGGGAAGGAACAGGGAGCAGGGAGCAGCTCTGGTCTTGGGGCCAGAGCTGGCTCAGGCTGGTTTTCCTGACAGACGAGCTTAAGGATGTTTGTGGTGCCAAGGGGAAGTTGATGTAGGAGATGCCTCCCTCAGCACTCTTGAGGCCACATCCTGATCTCTCCTTCCTGGTTCTCTCCTAAGGAGTCTAGGCCAGGAGGCCTCACTCTGGGCTTTGTCAACCCCAAAAGTTCAGTTAAAAACTGATAAGATGCTGGAGATGTGCGTAACTGGCAGAAATGGGAGTGCCCCACAATCTCCTGAGTCCTGGGGCTGAAGGGGGAAACACCTGCTGATCTGCTGACCATCTTCCCTGGGGGCTCCCCTGCAACATTTGGGATTTTAGGACACTATGGGAGGGCGTGAGAATATCCAGTATCTGCTGGGGAATGCATCCATGGTCTGGGGATGTGGGATGGGGAGGGCTCTTCCACCTCCCCTGAGGGCAGGCAGAGGCA
Organism: Anthoscopus minutus; assembly: GCA_013399455.1. NCBI lineage: Eukaryota > Metazoa > Chordata > Aves > Passeriformes > Paridae > Anthoscopus > Anthoscopus minutus. The sequence goes on along the minus strand of VWYI01004422.1, from coordinate 101,022 downwards.
ATGCTGGCTGTGAAATGCTGGGAACGTGTCCCAGGGCAAGGTGCTTGTAGGGACAGCAGTGTCACCTGCGCTTTGTGTCCCCATGAGCTGCCTGGGGTGCAGCTGCTCAGAGTTCATCATCTCCAAGAGCCTGGTGTTTGTGCAGGGGGCAGTGAGGGCTGGTGGCCCAGCAGACCCTGCTCTGGGTGCAGCAGGGCCCAGCCTGCATGATTTGGGGTTTCTCCCTGTTCCCAGCTGTTCAGCATAGCTCAAACATGGAATTTTCTCCTTTCCCTGGCGCAAATGCCAGAGCTGTGACCCAGCACCAGCCCCTGCAGCTGCCCAGGGTTTGGAAGTGGGGCAGAAAAGCACTCTTCCCAATATCCCAGGGCAAGGAGCAGAGCCAGGGCCACATCCATGCCATGCCCATTCCCTGCGCTCATCCCAGTGCCCAGCCTGTCCTGCTGGTGCCAGTGCCTGTCCCACATCCCATGTCCCACGTCCTACGTCCCACGTCCCATGTCCCACGTCCTACGTCCCACGTCCCACGTCCCACGTCCCACGTCCCATGCCATGCCACTGCCCGTCCCCGTGCCCATATCCTGTGCCCACGCCGGTGCCAATGTCGCCAGTCTGTCGCACCCTCCGCAGGCTGCACCGAGCCATCCCGGCTCCCTGCCAACGCCGGGCAGGCGGCCACCAGTTATCCCAGTGCCGACCAGCAGAGGGGAATGACGGTCCGCAGCAGCCTCCCTCTTCTTCCTCCTCCTCCTCCTCCTCCTCCAGTGCCCTCCGCTCCGCGGGCTGCGCTTCCCCGGCCCCGCCGGTCCCTCCCTGCCCTGGGCCGCTGGTGGGCGATGGGTGAAAGCTGGGGTGACACCACCACCCCTGTGCCGCCTGTCACAGCCCCCGGCACCGGCTCGGGGGTTTTGCGGATCCCCAGGTGCTCCTCAGTCAGTGTCATCCCTCTGCTCAGAGCTCTGTGCCCGGGCTGGAGCTGATGGATCCCGCTCAGAGCTCTGTGCTCGGGCTGGAGCTGGTGGATCCCGCTCAGAGCTCTGTGCCTGGGACTGGAGCTGATGGATCCCGCTCAGAGCTCTGTGCTCGGGCTGGAGCTGGTGGATCCCGCTCAGAGCTCTGTGCTCGGGCTGGAGCTGGTGGATCCCGCTCAGAGCTCTGTGCCCGGGCTGGAGCTGGTGGATCCCGCTCAGAGCTCTGTGCCTGGGACTGGAGCTGATGGATCCCGCTCAGAGCTCCGTGCCCGGGCAGAAGCCGAGGCTGGAGCTGGTGGATCCAGCCCTGATTCAGCAGAAGCCGCTGGCGGCAGGCCTGATTCAGCACGGTGTAATCACGCTGTTATCTGGGAGCGCAGCGCTGCATCAGCAGCGGGACGGAGGGTGCAGCAGCCCACGGGCACGGCATCACTGCTCGCAGGGCTGGGCAGAGCTGCCCTCGCCTTTATCAGCACTGGGAAGCTTTATTGCTGCAATTACGCTGCTGTGAATTGCAGCGAGAGCAGTTCTGGGGAAGGCGAGCAGCCCCCGGCACAGAAGAGCTCCTTCACCCCCTTCTCTGCCGGGTGCTTCTCCCTCCTGGCCAGCCCAGGGCACAGCGGAGCCCTTACCAAGGACACGTCCGAGGCACCGCCAAGGTCTTTACAGGTGAACCCAGGCGGTTTCCACCCCCCACGCTCTGATGGAGAGCCGAGCCCGGCTGCGAGGGACACCCCGACCTCCCCTTGGCTGCGTCTCCTGCCCTCAAACTCCCCCCGGCTCTTCCCCCACCGCGATCGGGTTTCGCGGTGATCTGGTGAGGTGGAAATAGATCCTTGTGCCAGGGTCACTGAGAGTGGAAGGAAAACTCCGCTGATTGCTGCTTGTGTCGGTGAGAGGGAAATAAACATTTACTGGGCTGGAGGCTTTGCCGTGCAGCTCAGGGGCTGCAGGAATTCAGCAGGAGCCGGGCAGTGGTTGGGAACAGCCTGGTCTGGGTGCTCTGCAGGTGCATCCAGCACCTCTGCTGCTCAGAGGTCAGGTTTTACACCGAGGCAATGACTTCATGGAAAATCCAACGGGAGAAAGGTGGGATGGTCCAGGCACTGAATCCAGAGGGATCAGCTGAGGGGCAGGAGGGCAGGGAGCTGAGCACACAGCCCCTGTCAGGCTTGGTTTGACTGCTGTGAGCAGAAAAAAATCCCAAATTTTATATATAAATATAAATGTAAATATAAATGTAAATATAAATGTAAATATAAATGTAAATATAAATATAAATATAAATATAAATATAAATATAAATATAAATACAAATATAAATACAAATGTAAATGTAAACGTAAATGTAAACATAAATGTAAATATAAGTATAAATATAAATATAAATATTTAATCCTTTGTCCTGTCCATGGATGGTGGCATCAGGATCATCCAGGAGAACTCCTGGGAGGGTGAAGGACAGGTATGGAAGGCTTTGATAATCTGGGAACTATCTCACCTGAGCTGCCTGAAACCACGAGAGTGTTTATTCTCCTCAGCTGTATTCACAGGGAAATCCTTCATTTCCAAGCTGGGATAGATAATTTGGGTAGCTCTAGCCAGATAAGCATTATTTCCATCTGTTCAGTGAGATGTAATTAGCTGGCACAATTAGATTTTATCAGGCTGCAGTTCTGAACAACTCCAACACTGCGCAGCCTCTGATGGGAGGGACGGCGGTGCTGGGTCCCTCGGAGCCCCAGCACGTGGGACAGGCACAGGACAGGGTGTGACAAAGACATTTGAGCATCACTTGTGCTGCTGGAACTGGTGGTTTGTGTTCCTGAATCCGGGGGATTTACCTGGAGCCTTTGCAGAGGGATGCAGGGAAGGAGAGCAGGGAGTGAGCCTGCAAAGGGGGATGGACTTAAAGACATCCCTGGGAAGGATGGAGCCAGGAGGGGAGGCAGGAGGGCAGTGGGGGGCTGTGGCTGCACCCCTTGTGCTCAGCAGGATGGGCTCAGTGCCTGGGCAGGGCCAGGCTGGGCTCCCAGAAACTGCAGCTGGAGAGGAAGGACAAATCATCCCCATCCTCATCCCCATCCCAACATGAGGACTGGTGGGATAAAACCTCACAACTTCACCCCTGGTGTAAAGCAACAAAACCAACCTGGCAGGGACAAAAAATGATGAGAGAATTGTAAATAATATGAGGGGCAGCTGGGACCCAGCCCAGTCCTGCTTCAGCCAACCTCGGTCAAAGCTGTGTCTCGGCTCTTGGGTGGATTCCAGCTNCATCCCATCCCATCCCATCCCATCCCATCCCATCCCATCCCATCCCATCCCATCCCATCCCATCCTCATCAGGCACCCACTGGGCTGGTGGGGATGAAGGAAACCCTGGGACAATTGGGGAATTGTCCCAAATAACATACCAAATAAACCAAAACGTGCTCAGCTGCTGAGTTTTGAGCTTCCAAATGTCCCCAGTCACAATAAAACCCTTCAAACCCTTCCTTGCTCTCCTGTCCCAAGCTTTAGCCTCTGCCACCAGCCAGCCTGTGCCCAAAGCTCACGGCTGTGTCACCACGTGGTGCTGTCCCACGGGGCCAGGACATGGTGCCCATGCTCAGGTGGTTTTTGGAGCCCCCAAAGCAGCCTGTGTGTCCGTGTGACAGCCCCCAGGCTCTGCTGACACGCTATTTCTGTGTGCCACAAACATCCCCTTCCTGTTTGCAAATCAACAATATCAATGCTGCCTGTTTTTTACCTCTTCATCCAGGTTTTAATTTTTTATTTAAGAAGCACACCAGTGGGCAAAAGAGGCAGTGATGACTCAGTGCTCGAGTGCTTGTGCGGATTAATTTTTCAAAAATAAGGCTTTTAAACCATTTACTTGGTTTATTTAGTCTGTGTGGGCACTGCCTAGATCTTATTCCATACATTGCGTTTTTGGAAGGGATGAAGCTTGGTTTCTAATAATGAAGTTATTTACATGGATAGATATTCCCATTTATTTTCAGTTTGAAGGGGGTGGATGCATTTTCATCACCTCATAAATACCATCACCCCACGAAGACAGAATTTCAAATTAATTCACAGCCAGACTCCTTGGGGATCAGCACTGGGGAAAGTGTTTAAAAGCCTCCAGTGCCACGATTTTCTATTGGAAATGAGATTTTACTGCAGAAAAATTTCCCACGAGAATCCCTTGATATCAGCAGCATTATGGCCGGGCAAACAAACTGCAAACAAGCCCCGTGCTAAGGGTAAAGCCTTCTTACGGGGTATCTCAGGGGGAAAAAGGGAAATAATATTCCAGCTTTGGGATTATTTTCCTATTGAAATGACTCGGAGGGGTGAGAACAGTGGCAGGATGGGAAAGGCTGCAGGGATTCCTGCGGGGAGAAGGTGCCGGGCCAAAGGCAGGTGGCACCTGGGTGCCACTTGATGTCCTGTTGTTTTCTGTGGGGAGTGTTTGGCTCGGGCAGAGCTTGGCACGGGCACTTCTCGCATCCCGTCCTGCATCCTTGCCCAAAAAAGAGGATTTTTGTGGAGCCCCCCTGGCACGGAGAGGGGGCAGAGCCGCTGGTGTCGCCCGGGGTGGTGGCAGCGCTGCCGGGCAGGGCGGGCGGGGAGGGCTGAGCGCATCCTGCCGCCCCCTGCCCAGCCCCGCCGCGGCCGGGACAGCTATTTCAGGAGGATAAACAGGATGCCTCGCTCCCAGCCCCGCCACTTCCAGCCCTCCCTCCCTCCCACCGCTCCCGGGTAAACAAGTCCAGCCCGGGGAAAACCTCCTGGAGCCGTTTCCACGCTGGCTGCCCCACACTGAGCCAAGCAGCTGAGCCCAGCTTCGCCCAGCCTAGCTCCAGCTTCCAGAGGTCTGGAAGCATCCAGGGACCCAGAGCGATCCCAAGGCGTGCGTCCACCTCGGCAGCGACTCCCCGGAGCCGCCCTGCAGCTGGGAACAGCATGAAATTTTTGGTCACGCCACCGCGTCCTCCTTCCTCCTCCTCCTCCTCTTCCTCCCTCGGTCACACCCCGAGCTGCTGGCGGTGTCCGGGCTCTGGGAATGACGGCGGCGAGGCCTTTCCTCCCCGCGGACGGTGCCCAGCAGCGCCGCAGGATCCTGCGAGGATCAGCGCGGGCTGTTTCCGCCTGTTGCGCTTGGGAAAGGAGCAGCAGCAGCGGCAAGAGGAAGGAGGAGCTTTTCCACCGCTTCCTCCAGCTCCGCGGCTCCAGCTGCTTCCTCCCCGCCTGTGTCCGAGGAGACTTTGCAGGATCGCTGGCACGTCCCCGGTTTTAGTGTCGCACTCGGAGTGTGCCCTCCTGCTGCCCGGCTCGCCCGGGAGATGCCAGCCCCCATCCCGGGACAGCTCCTGCTCCAAAACCCGTGGCTGGGGAGGCTTTTAAATCAACTCGAGTGTTCCCATCCCGTTCTCCCACGGGCTGGGGAGGGCGAGGGGCCCTCGCTGTGCCCGCTCCCACGCCCGCTCTCACTTTGGCACCAAGGTCAAGGCTGGCGGGGTGTGGGCGCAGGTAGGACGGACCTGGGTGTTGCAATGCCGGGGCTGGCGCGGCGCGGTGCCAGCACGGAGCCGGTTTTCCCGGTGGGAATGTGGAGGGGACACCGGGCAGTGCCCAGCTCCCGGCTGGGGGGCACGGCCCCCTCCTCCATCCTGCCCATCCCCCCGCCGGCAATTAGCGCGGCTAATTACCCGGTGGGGGACACTGGCAGCCTCTCCCCGAGGCCGGGGGCGGCGGGCGGAACGCGGGGCGGTGCGGGAGGAGTGGCCGGGGGGAGCCGTGGGGCGCCGCGCTGCCGGGCCGCCCCGAGCGCTGCCTTCCTCCTCCTTCTCCTCCTTCTCCCTCTTCCCTCCTCCTCCTGCCGCTCCTCCCGCCGCCCGGCCCGGCCCGGCTCCGCTCGCCATGGGAGATGTGGTCTCCACGCACCTGGACGAGGGTCGCCGCCAGCACATCGCGGGTGAGCCCCCGGCGCGCCCCCCGCTCCGCTCATCCCCGCCGGGATCTCCCCATCCCTCCTCCGGTCCCTTTGGGAACCCCCCTGCTCAGTCTTCCCAGGACCCCCACGCCTGCTCTTCGCCTTTCTCTCGCTCTTTAAACTTTTTAATTTTTCAGTTTCCCCGTGGTTTTGCCTCGGCACAGCTCGGGGGAGGTGCCCGAGGTGCCCGTGTGCCTCTCAAATGAAAGGCTGGGTTGTGCCGGGGGTGTTTGTGTTGGCGGCGGGGGTCGGGGACCCCTCGGGCTGCGGAGAGGGGAGAGGGGGAGTTGGGCTCCGGGGGATGCTGGAAGCCGGGTCCAGTGCAGGGACGCCGCTGTCAGCGCGGGGGCTGCCGGCGCTGACTGGCAGATGAGTCTCATCCCCCTTTACAGGGCTGGGAGATCCTTAGGAAACCCCCCAAAGGCTGTGGGGCGGAGGCAAGGACTGGCTGCACTCCTGGCTGCCTGCAGGCAGGGCACAGCAGTGCCGCCGCCAGGGCCGTGGGACGGGCAGGGGTGACAATGTGGCCATTGAGAGAGAGCCCGTCTGTCCCGGGCGCGCCTCGCCCCTGCCTCGGGATGTCTGGCCAGAGCTGCTTGGGAACGCGGGGCTCTGCGCAGGCACGGATCGTGTCACGCCGTAGCTGGGGGCTCAGGGCTGCTCGCTGGGGTCTGTGGTGGCACTTGTGACCCGTGTGGCTGGGGTCACCCCTCCGTCCCTGTGCTGGGTTCCCCCAAGCCGCTCCGCGTCACTCGTGATGCGGGCGCTCGGCTCCCAGGGGCTTCTGAGCGGGCAGGACGAGACCTCCCAGCCCTGTCGTGCCCCAGCTTTGGTTTCAGCTCCCCGGGCTGGCCAAACCTCGTCTCCAGTGGGTGAAGCCACCCCCGCAGCAGCGGAGCCGCACCTGGGCCGGTGTCACAGCCGAGGGTGGCTTCGTGCTGGACCTTGTGCGTCTCGCCGGCAGCTCAAGGGCCCGGCAGCGCCGCTGGTTTGGAGGTGACTCCGCCGTATCACTCCTCTGTCGCGGCCATAAAGCCACGGGAGTGGCTCTGAAGTCCTTTTGTCCCCAGGGGCTCTGGGTAGAATGCTGCTGCCGTGGGGCTGGCACGGTGTCTCGCCGTGCAGCCCATCCGCCCTGCCAGGCCCCGTCCTGGCAGGAATGCTTACGTGGTATGCGGCTCAGCAGGACGCCAGCAGGTTTCTGAGCTTTGAAGGAGAGCTTGGAACTCGCTCTGGGGTTTTCATCTTGCATTAGTTAAAGCTCAGCTCGGCTGATCCGCGAGGCTGCACCGGGTCGGGGCTGCCTGTGGCGTGGTTGGAACCAAAGCACATCCAGAATTTCTCTGTAACTTCCTGGTTGTCTGTGCAGAGATGGCTCCCTGTGCAAGCCCCTGTGATCCTAATCCTGAAGAATAACAAGGAGAAGCCTGGCTGGGTTTCCTGTGCAGGAATCTGTCTCTGCTGGGACAGGGATTGGGTGTTTGCAAGGCCAGGCAGGATGGCTGCACCAGGACCAGTCCCAGGGTGGGATTTAACCCATGCATGGGGACTGCAGAAGGCTTTTCATGGGAAAAAGATTTCATGAGGAAAAAAAGATTCCTGTGGAAAAGGATTATGGAGATTATGGAGACTGGGCTGAGACATGTCCCATGCCATGCTGGGCTGAGCAGGGGGACACACACCTGTACTGGGACACCTCCCTGGGAGAGACTGGGGCAAACTGGGTTGCTGGAGCAGCTCTCTGCTCCTGCCAGGGCTCCTGGCTGGCTGAGGAGCCCCCGGAGCTGGGAGGGGCTGGAACCCAGCAGGCAAGGCACGACTTGCTGTCAGGCATGCAAAGCAACGTGGCGGGGAAAACTCCAGGTTTTCCTGCCTAGCTCGGCCTGTTCTCTGCTGCTGCTGCACCAGGGGGGATCCAGCCCTTCTCCAAGGAGCTTTTCCCAGTTGTCCTCCCAAATCTGGGGTTTGGATTTGCTGCCCAGGCCACCGTGACCCCTGGCTGCTGGAGGGACAGGAGCTCTTTGGGCTTGGCTCTTTGGGCTTCCTGAGGTTCCTTAGAGCAGCAGAGCTGCTGGGGAGAGCCTGGCCCAGACCTGTGTCCCTCCTGGGAATGGGAGAACAGCCCTGCCATGCCCACAGTGGCTGTGGAATCCATGCCCTGTCCCAGCCCATTTGATGGTGGCTGTGTGAGGCTCATGGCAATGTCTCCCACAAGTCACGAGCCACACAGGTGTGACTTGGGTGGCTCAGGACCAGGGTCTGTCCTGCCACTGGTGGGGCCGGAGGGCTCCAGGCAGTCACAGAGGCAGCTCCCTGGGGATGCTGGGGCTGCCAGAGCAGCCAGGTGTGACCCACTGCTGCTGGCAGAGCTGCCTGCAGCGCCTGCGTTCCGTTCTCCAGGGTCTCTCTGAACCCTGCTTCCTCCTGCCACCCTGCTTTGGACACCCTCCTGCCTGAGTCATCCAGTTTGTTTGTCAACACCCTTCAGCTGCCCTCCTCCTCCTCTTCCTCCCAGATGTGGGTTGGGAGTTGCTTCCAAGCTGCTCTGTGGGCTGGAGCAGGGACTGGCTCATCCTCCTTGTGCAAGGATTCCCAGTGTGGGCACCCCAGCTGGGCACAGGAATGTGGCAGGGATGGGGTGCCCTGGGAGACCAGGATGTCACTGAGTGCCCTGGAGTTCTGCAGTGTCCTCTCATGTCCAGGGCAATTGGTGCTCTCAGCACAGATGCTCTTCCTCTAGGAAAGAGTGGAATCACTCCTTCCCTGGAGCGTCCCATGGGCCCCTTCTCCTGGGGGTTGGGGTGAAGGGTGGCTGGCAGGAGCTGGCTGGCTCTGGGTGGAGCCCAGGGGTGCAGCAGGAGCTCCTGGGTGCCATCCTGGCTGAGTGGCAGAGCCCAGGGATGCAGCAGGAGCTCCTGGGTGCCATCCTGGCTGAGTGGCAGAGCCCAGGGGTGCAGCAGGAGCCGCTGGATGTCTCCAGGAGCAGAGGGATGTGGGGGTGGGTTGCAGCACAGGGAGGGTCCCAGGGAGCTCACACCTTGCTCTGGCATCTCCGGGGAGTCGCCAGCCCGTTAATTATGGAGTGAAGCAGCTGCTAATTTCGGGGTAGGACTTCCATAGGCACCAGCCCACGCAGAGGTGACACTGAGCCTCATCCCTGGGGCTGGACCTGCAGCCTCCCTGCTCCAACCAGCCTTGTTGGGCACATCCCTGATCCCAGCGAGATGGATGGCATGGCATGGCATGGCATGGCATGGCATGGCTCCAGAGGTGCCTGGCAAATGCCAGAAGCCACCAGGCTGTGGTGTGTCCCACAGATGGAGGCTGCTGGCACGGGAGGAGGTTCGCTGTGGCTTCCCCAAGCGTGACACTCATTTCCCAGCCTTGGCCACAGCTCAGCTCCAGCCGGCGTGGGAGGTGGAGGCTGGGGCTCTGGGGTTGGTCTTGAGGCTGAAACCCTCACCCTGCCCCGGGGGGAGCCGTGCAGGGAGGCTCCGAGGGCTCGGCGCTGCAGCCGTGCCGTGGTTTCTCCCAACGAAATTTGTCTTTCATCGCCAAATAAATAACTCCCCTGGCATGTCAGGGCTCCCTGCCAGCGGCGAGGGCTGGGCCTGGCAAGCTGGGGCTTTACCTGCAGCCGTCGTGTCGGGGCACGGGGCTCGCTCCGAGCCAGCGTGTTGGGGCAGGGGACAGGGTTCTGGTGGCCTTCCCACGTGGAGGGCCAGGGGAGCCCCCCCGGGCGTGCTCAGCCCCCGGGGCAAAGCCTGCCTTCCCTCGGGGAGGGCTTTCCCTGCCTCCCCCAGCCAGGGTTTAGCCAGAGGCCTCGGCTGGAGCGAGCTGGGGCACGCAGGGAGGGGATCCCTGCTCTGCCTGGGAGCAGCAGGAGTGGGACAGGAGGAACAGAGCCAGGATGGAAGCTCAGAGCTCTCCTCGGGCAGCCCAGGGTGAGAAAAGCACCCCCAGACCAGGACCCATCTGCAGCAGTATCAGACCCCCCAAAACCCATGGCAGGGGCACAGCCAGGGGCTGGGATTTCCCTTTGCCTCTCCTCCCCAGATCACTGCAGAGGCTGCCTCAGAGCTCAGAGGGGCTCGGTGCCTCTTGGCAGCCCCAGCCCACCCTCCTGGGACTGGCAGGCTCCTGTGCCTCCGAGCTTCCCAGCAGGGAGCAGGCATGGAGCGATCCAGGGATGTTTATCCATGGCACTTGATGGGGCCAGATGTGAAGGCAGGTGAGGACCAGCTCTCCAGGACCTGCTCTGCCCCTGCAGGACCCAGCTCTGCTCCCACCACCCAATTTGTGGGGGATGTCACCTGATCCCGGGGCTGCAGTCCCCAGAGCCCAGCTGGTGAGGTCCTCAAGCAGGAGCTGCGCCCCTGGCTGGCCGTGGAGCCTTGTCCCACGCCTGGACGAGCCTGCAGTGGCTCCGTGGAGAGCCTGGTGCTGGGGCCAGGAGGGGAGGAAGGGGCAGAGCAGAGCAGCTCGTTGCTTCCTCCCAGTCTCTTGGACCAGCAGGGGAGGAAGGAATAAAACTCCACCTTTTCCCCCTTTTCAAAGAGAAAGAGCAGTGACATTTGACACAGGTCTCGGCTCTGCTAGAGCACAGTGCCCTTCTCCGTGCCTTCCTGCCCTTCTTTGTCCCCTTCTGCCCTTCCCTGGCAGGGATCCCTCTGGGGAATTCCTCTTGGGAACTCGGGTCCCTTCACCAGAGGAGTCCCGGGATGGGACATTCCCACCCAGCAGGATGGATGGGACACTGCCCTGCAGGTGACAGAGGGCCTGGGGCAGGATCTCACCCACCTCCCGCTGTGCTGGTGGCTCCTAGGGCACAGGAAACTTGTCCTGGCTTCCTTTCTCCTTCTGCCGGCTCTACTCAGCCCCTTGAGAGGTTTTTCTGCATGAAGGGATGTGCCCAAAGCTGGGGTGAGCCAGCTCCCGGACCCCAGTCGTGGGGGCTCAGCATCCTGAGGAGAGGAGCTGGACACAGGACCCTCCCCAGCAGCAGGGGAGGGAGCTCCAGGACTCAGGTCTGTTTTCTTCAAATCCCTCTTGGTTAGGTTGTTTTTTCAGATGCACATACAAATCTTTGTTTGGTCTCCTCCCCTGGGGCTGGATTGGGTTTCCCACTGGCACTGTCCAGCTGGGCACAGGGACAGTGTGCCAGCTTCAGCTCCCCTCCCTGGGGCTGGGCACGAGGGGACGCTCGGGATGTGGCTGCTGGGACAACCCAGAGCAAAGATCACTCACCCCCAGCTGCCCCCAGCACAGGAGATGCCCAGGTTTGCTCTGTCCCCTTTGCCGTGGGGACCTCAGCTCCCTGGAGGCTGTGGGTGCCTGTGCACGGCTCGGCTCGGCTCGGCTCGGCTCGGCTCGGCTCGGTGGGATTGCGCCATTCCCGAGGGATGCAATGCTGCCCGGCCGGTGCTGGGGGATCAGCCGGGCCTTATCTGGGCAGGGCTGGGGCTGGGTCCCACCCTGCTGTGGGGAGAGCCAGAGGGGTGACAGCTCTTCTCCACCCTGCCCGGGTGCTGGTGGCAGCCAGGGCGACAAGGGACGTGTTGGGTGATGTGGCTGCAGCCAGGATGAGGGCAGGGGGTGCTGGTCTAGCTCAGGGTTTGGGGTTGGTGTTCAGCTTGAGCCACAGGGATGCTCCATCCTGTCACCTGCCTGTCCCTGGGACATCTCCTGACAGTCCTGGGAGTGCAGTCACCGCTGCTGGTCCCCGTGCCTGCTCCCTGTGCCTGCTGTCAGGTGGCACTCTGGGCTGCGGTGGCTTTATCCCAGCTGTGAGGGCACCTGTGCCCCATGGCTTTGAAGCATTGCCCCAAAGGCTGCTCCAAGGGGAAACGGGGCTTGGATGGGGGCAGGGGTCTCCTCCTCGCCCATCCCTCGGAGGCTCTCAGGGCAGGAGGCTCAGGGCAGAGCCGCCCCGCTGCTGTTTGTTATTCACAGGCACATTCCTCGCACGCAGCAGCCCCGCGCTGCCTTGTTCCCGGGAAGCAGCGGGACACCGGCATCCACGCCACGGGAAAACACCCTCCGGCACGTAGCCGGCCACTAATCCCCTTCCTGCCGGGCTGGATGTGACCCCGGCCCCGGGAAGGGGCTGCTGCAGGGGGTTTAGCCCCGCTCACGGCTGCGACTGGGGAGCAGGAGCAGCCGTGTCCAAAGAAGCAGCAGAAGGTGTCCAAAGCTTGCCTAAGAGTGATTTTCCCAGTGTTTTTCAGCTGTTCAGAGGTTGAGAAGCAGCTGCGGAATGTGCTGCTTCGTTTTTCAGCTCCGTGGATGCCGCGGTTGGCCCCAGAGCCGCGCCGGCCCCGGGAGCACGGCCGTGTCCGGGCAGTGTCCGGACAGCGCGATGTGCGAGCAGGGCGAGGTGCTGGGAGATGGGCTGGGTGCTCCGGGGTGGGCACAGAGCCCCGGGAGCGCAGCTGGGTGCCGCAGGGTGCTGGGGGCACCTCTGCAGAGCCGTGTCCCCGGCGGGTGCCCCAGCGCTGCGCTGGCACCGCGGGCGCTCCTGACTCATGCGGGGGCAGAGCCCGGCACGGCACAGGCACGGCCAGAGAGGATGAACCGGTTCAGGCCCGGCCCCAGCTGGTTTCTCCGGCGAGGCTCCGCTGCCTCATCCCTTCCTGCCGCTCAGCCCACCCTTCCCACCGCGGCTGAGTCACAGGGACCCGGCTGCTCCCGAGCTGCTGCCCGAGGGAGGCACGATGCACTCCCCTTCCACCCCCACCGCCCTTCTGAGCTGGTTTAGGGCAATATTTTTAATTCTGAAAATATTCCCGAGGGATTTTGGAGCGGTGCTGGAGCCTGGCAGTGCCCCTGTGCTTCCTGGTGCCGAGCAGCCTCTGCTCCCCATTTGTTCCAGTCCAGCTCCATCCCAATCCTGACAGCAGCCCGGAGCAGGGGCACCCCGGGGTGGCTTTGGGTGGCTTTGTGTGGAGGGTGCGTTTGGGTTCAAGGAGGTCAGAGGGGAAACTCCCCCAGTTTTTGCTTTTCCCACTTTGCTTTCCCTGTTGCAGCCTCTCCTGGTTGGTGTGAAAGGGGGAAACAGGGAGAGCTGCTGGCTCAGCCCCTGGGGTTTGCTGCTGTTGGGAACAAAACCTCCCCCAGCCCCTTCTCTGTCCCAGTGCCCCCGGGTGAGGAAGTGGTGCCCGACTTCCCCCAGTGCTGGCATCTCCCCTGGGTGCTCAGCCGGGCTGAGTCAGGCCCATATGAAGGAGTTTGTGTTTCTGGCTGGAAATGAGCTCACATTCAAATTCCCGAAACCCTAAACTGCCTGCTGGGGCTTAACCCTTTGGGTGCACCCGTTGGTTCTGCAGGATTCCTGTGGCCCATGGATGGTGGCACTGTCCCTTGTGCTGGCTGTCACTGCTCTGCTACTGCTCAGCCTGCCTGGAGCCATCTCCTGCTGTCAGTCTTTCCCGAATTCCTGCTGAGATGAGCCCGGGATGAGCCAGGACAGCCCATGGCTGTGAGTCCTCATGTCTGGGTGTTGCTCAGGGCTTGTGGGCACCTCATGCATGGCATCCTGTGCCCCCCATCCATGTGTGCACCCCATCCTGGCCGTGCAGTGCCCTCAGGGGGATGCCCACACACCCTCTCTGCATAATGCCAGGGTTTGGGACACGGGAGGATGGCCAAGGGACAGTGGGAACACCCCCTGGGTGTGCCCGGCCCACAGCACAAAGGGCTGGAGCAGCCCTGCTGAGAGGGGTGACCTGGGGACAGCCAGTGGCATCAGCCTCCCGGCAGTGGCTTTGTTTGCCGCGCTGGAAGAGCCATCCAGGCCATCGCTGTCCCTGTCCATGCCACCGTGGTGTGTGTTCCTGTCACTGCTCTGGCGCTGCTGGGAGCCTGCGCTCCCCCCAGCAGCCCCCGCCCCAGCTCACTAATCATTTACCGGCTAAATTAGTAATTAGCTCCTCCCGCCGCAGCCTTGGCCAACTGGTCACCTGTCCCACCACGGTGCCACCACCGCCGGGGCACTGAGGGGCTGTCACCAGGAGCCCCAGCAAGGGGACGTGGCCGCTGCAGGGCTGCTCCTGCCCTGGCGGCACAGCCCTGCCGGGGCTCCTGGCAGGGGCACACGGGGCACTGCGGGGCCAGGGTGACCTGGCCTGAGTCCGGCTGTCCCACAGGGCTGGGACAGGAGCCAGGCCAGGCCCTGCTCCCCACACCCAGCCCGGGGGTTCTGCTTCAATGAGCTGGTTTGGCCTCCTTGTTTTTCTTATTTTTGTTTCTTTTTTTTTTGTTGGACCAAGAGGAAAATTCCCTGCCTGGGGTGAGGCATCCCAGTGGCATCCACAGGGGTTTGGGCACCCTGTCCTGCCCCTGCTGTCACTCCCCTCCTGGGACAGAGGGAGGTGTCCCTGCCTGTGGCAGGGAATGGGATGAGGTCCCTTCCAACCCAAAGCAATCTATTATTCCCTAAGTTCATGATTCTGCATGATCCCAGGGGCCTTCTGCAGAGGGCTGGGATTCCAAAGGCACCTCACCCCCCAGACAGATGAAAGGGCAGTGGACACGTGAGGACTGTGGGTGCCAAGGGGATGAGGGCTTGGAGGAGGGTGCAGTTGAGTGTTCCCACCGGGATTTGCCAGCTCCGAGGGGGTGTGAACACATGGGTGTGGGATGTGTGCATGTGGAGGAGAGCAGAGCCAGTGGAGATCTCACAGCCCCTCTGAAACAGCCACAAGGAAGACAGAGAGGGATTTTCATCAGGAATTGTAGTGACAGGACAAGGGGGAATGGCTTCAAACTGAAAGAAGGGAAATTAGGTGAGATACAGGGCAGGAATTGTTCCCTGGCAGGGTGGGCAGGCCCTGGCACAGGTGCCCAGAGCAGCTGTGGCTGCCCCTGGATCCCTGGCAGTGCCCAAGGCCAGGCTGGATGGGGCTGGGAGCAGCCTGGGACACTGGGAGGGGTCCCTGCCATGGCAGGGGTGGCACTGGATGAGCTGCAAGGTCCTTCCAACCCAAACCATTCCCTGATTCCCTGCTGATGGGTGTGCCTGTGCTGCTGCAGCCCCTCAGCCCCAGAGCTCTGCTCCCACTGCCTTTGGGAGCAGCTGCCCGGTGGCCAAGCCCTGGGGACACACCTGGGCTGAGCCACGTCCCTGTCCCCATCAGGCTCTGTCCCACCAGGGACACACAGCATCCCCTGATGCCCCTGTAGGTCCTGGGTGTGTTGAGCTGATCAAGAATGAGGATGTGGAGGAAGGACAAGGAAATTTCGGAGCAAACCTGTGCAGGACTGACCTCCCCGTGGTTGGATCTGCTGACTGGGCTGCCCAGGACCTGGGCTATTTACAGCAGCACTTCCATTTTCACATGATCTCAAGGG
The DNA here is from genome assembly GCA_013399455.1 of Anthoscopus minutus. Lineage (NCBI taxonomy): Eukaryota > Metazoa > Chordata > Aves > Passeriformes > Paridae > Anthoscopus > Anthoscopus minutus. The sequence continues at coordinate 85,719 of VWYI01004422.1, read as the reverse complement.
CAGTGAGGAAAATGAGCTCTGGACACACACTGGTGCTAGAAAGGCTCTCCTTGAGCCTGGGGGTTTGGGATGCGTTCCTGGAGCTCTGCTCTTGCCACTGTGGTGAAACAACCTGCAGGCAGCAAATGCAGCAGCTGGAGGGAAGAGCAGGGTCAAGGCTGGGCTCCAGGTGATGGGGGCTCTGCATCAGCCCTGCAGCTCTGGGGAAGTTTTCTGGCTCTGGTCTTACAGGAGGCTGGGATCAGAGCTGGCTCCTGCCTCGGGATGTGTCTGTGCTGGAGAGAGCCCAGAGGAGCCACAGAGCTGCTCCAGGGGCTGGAGCCCCTCTGGAGCCAGGCTGGGAGAGCTGGGGGTGCTCACCTGGAGAGGAGAAGCTCCAGGGAGAGCTCAGAGCCCCTGCCAGGGCCTAAAGGGGCTCCAGGAGAGCTGGAGACGGACTGGGGACAAGGGATGGAAGGACAGGACCCAGGGAGTGGATCCCAGTGGCAGAGAGCAGGGCTGGATGGGATCTTGGGCAGGAATTGTTCCCTGGCAGGGTGGGCAGGCCCTGGCACAGGTGCCCAGAGCAGCTGGGGCTGCCCCTGGATCCCTGGCAGTGCCCAAGGCCAGGCTGGATGGGGCTGGGAGCAGCCTGGGACACTGGGAGGGGTCCCTGCCATCGCAGGGGTGGGATGAGCTGATGTTTAAGGTCCCTTCCAGCCCAGAGCAATCCATGATTCCGTGTGTGGGGCTGATTACGGTGCTGGAGATGCTTCCAAGGGCAGGACACAGCCAGTCCAGGCTGCTGGACCAGCTTGCACAGTTTGCCTTTGCAATCCTGAAGGCAAAATCCACGTCCTGCCCTGGCTCAGAGGGACCAAGGCCAGGGCTGTGCTGGCCCGGCCATGACCTCGGAACACACCAGGGCTGCACCTGCCCTCGGGGCACCGACTGCTCCAGGGCTGTGCCCTGGCCCTGGCCCTGGCCTGCCCTGCCTGTCACCCTGGGCAGGGGCAGGGGCAGGAGCAGGGGCAGGGGCAGGACAGGAGCCTCCTCTCCTGGCTGGTTTCACCCCAGGAGCCTCAGGCACCACCCGGGACAAGGACAAACCTGTGCTGCCCTGCTGTCCCCATGTCCTCGTGGGGCCACCAGTCCTGCTGTGCCCACAGCATCCCTGGGTGATGCCAGCAGGCTGTGGGGACCTGGCAGGGAGGGCTGGAGCGTGGCTGGGAGCTGCTGTGACCAACTGAACCCTGTCCTTGGTGCCATCATCCCACCCAGCCCCACATGCAGCCCAGCTCAGGGTTCGGATGCCCAGAGCCCTCCCTGTGCCCTCCCGGCTGTGCAGCCCCTTCACCTCCCTCCTGCTGGAGCCACCACGAGTGTCTGAGTCACAGAGAGGCAGGAGGGGAGCTGGTGGCAGGGGACAGAGGAGCTCTGTGAGCAGAGGTGCTGGCACGGGCGTCGCTGCTGCCGCTGCTCTTGGAACCCAGGGTGGCTTCCCCCTGTCAGGAGCCAGGAGCCAGCGGGACGTGCCAGGGCCTGTGGCAGCCCTGCCACCCCTGTGGGTGTGCCAGGGCCGGGGTGGTGGCAGGGGGAGGGTGTGGGTGCTGCGGCAGAGCGGCCCCAGAGCAAACACGGGCATTGGGAAATCCCCGGGGACACCCGCGGTCCCTGCGGCTACTCCTGTTTGCCCAAGTGCTCTGTGGGTGTCTGAGCCCACAGCCAGGGTGGTGCTGGCTGCGAGGGTCCCTTCGTGTCCCCTGTCCCCAGAGCCCTCCAGCTCCTGGCTGGATGTGCAGCCAAAGCTGCTCACGGAGGGATGGCCACCCGTGGGTGGCTTTGGTCGTGGATCGGGAGCACAGAATACTCTCTGTAGCCCTCAGTGCTCCATTGTGCCGGCAGGGAATGCTCTCCACAGCCCCCAGCACTTCGGAGAGGCTTTTCTCAGCCCGACGAAGGAGCCAGTGGGCGGCTGAGGCACTTCCTGAGTGTGACACATCAGCCCTGCAAGGGTGTTTGGGATGTGCGGGGTCAGGACACCCTGTGGGCTTCCCACCCCCTGCCCAGGCAGAGCCCACCACTCACACTCCACTCTTACTGTCACCTCCTGATCCCCAGAGGTCCCTCTTGCCCCCCTGGGTTTGCCACCAGAGCTACCAGGCAGGGAGCATCAGTGGCCCCAGCGTCCCCTCAGCGCCCCGGAGTGTCCTGCTGAGCCTGGGGAGATTTAGTCACCTCAGTTTGACTGCAAGTCTTGTTCTAACCTCTGCAAATAATTGACTTTTGCTTTTCCATTTGCTTAAACCCTCCTAATTGGCCCTGCTGCTAATCAGGGAAGAATGAGTGACTAAGCCCTCTCGCCTGCCCAGGGACCGGGGGCTCCTTTTTTCCCATGGACTGAAAGGAAATGAAACCTCAAAACGTCCTTTCAAATCTCAGCTGTCTGCATGGCTGCCCAGAGCCCTGGCCAAAATCACACAACTTGGGAGACAGGAATTGCAACAGAGGTGCTGCCTGGACGCCAGGAGAGCAGGCTAAAATCCACCCTGAGGAATTGCTGTGCCAGGATGGGCCGGGGGTTCTTATCCTTAGCTGTGAATTTGTTCCATTTCCAGGGGTTTTGCCCTGACACAGCCTGGTGCTGGTCTGTACTTTGCTCCTGTGGCTGGCAGTGCTGCCATCTCCTCAGGGATGGGTTTATCCCTCCTCAGGCAGCATTTTCCTCTGGAGCTGCTCATCCCGTGGGGATTTGCAGCACCCTGCAGCAAAGCTGCTCCTTGTGCTGCCTTGGCTGCCAGCACAGCTCCGGGCTGGCTCCTGCTGGAGATTTTGGCTGCTGCTGGAGATTTTGGCTGCTGCCAGGCTGTGCTGAGGCGGCGTGGGGGCTGTTCTGTCTGGGTTCATGCCCCCAGCATCACGCTGGCTCCAGCACTGGGATGCAGAGCCAGGATCCGTCCTCCCCACGCCTATCGCCAGTGCTCTGGCGAAGCCTGAGCTGTCAGAAATTGTTGGAGGAGACTCAAATTCTTCATTTTTCACAGGCTCTGGGGCAAAGTTGACTGGGGAGTTCAAAGTCGAGGCCCTGTGTGCCAAAAGCAGCTCTGAGGGGAGTTGTTTCTCCAGCCTTGGGATGCTTCAGGATGGAGTTTGGGTGTGGGACCCCCATGTGGGGTCTGGAGCGGGTGTAGGGAGGGGGTGGAGTGGGTGAGGGTGCCCAAGGGGCTTCTCTGGCCACATTTGGGCTGGAAAAGCCCCGTTCTTACTGCTGGGAGTGGGTTTGCAATGTGCCCCCAGCCCCTGCATTGGGGGGCTGATGGGGAAGGGGCTGCCTGTGGGATGGAGGGGAGATAGGGACACCTCCACTGTGGGCTGCAGGGGATACCTGGCAGCTCAGACTCTCCCAGCACTCTGGACTCATCCCAGACTGGACTTTAGGGTCCTGGTGGGGGTCCCTGCCTCACAAGGGTGAGTGTGGGGGGTCTCCCCAACCCTAATCCCAACCCTGCTGCAGGGCTGGGTTTGTGAGATGGCCCTTCTGGGGGCACAGTGGGGTCAGGGGGGTGTGAGATGTTTGGGATGGGGGCTGCCCCCAGTCTCGGCCAGCTGAGGTGGCCAGAGCAGGGCCAGGAGCTGCACAAGGCACAGGAAGCCTCGGCACCGCCGGAATCAGCTCAATGTCAGGAATTTCCTGCCGGGGAGAGGAATCCATGAAATTAATGTGAAAGGCCAAAAAAAGAGATCATCCTGACCCTAAATCAGCCCCTGGGCTGCACGGGGAGGGCAGAAGGCAGCGGGTTCTGCCGTGGTCCCTGCGCCAAGGGCTGTTCCAGCAGGCAGGAGGTGACTGGGGAGGGGTCTGGGTGGGTTCTGAGGGGTTTCAGACCCCAAACCCAGCCCGTGCCTAACGTGGCTCTGCTGTCCCGTTGCAGAGAAGACAGGGAAGGTGCTGGGTGAGTTCTGCCGGTGCTACAAGGAGCAGTTTGGAGTAGCTCTCTTCAACAGCGTCCGCTATGAGATCGAGGGCACGGGGGGCCCGCAGGCACAGCTGCTCCACCGCAAGGTAAGGGCTCCACGCCCCAGATCCGTGTCCTTCCCACAGCCCAGGCACATCCCTGCCCCTGGCCCAGCCTGCTGGCTGGAATGTGGCTCTGTCCCCTGCTCCAGCCCGTCCCTGGGGCGTTGTGCACGGTGGGGCTCCCTGGGATGGTTCCTTCCCACCCCATGGAAGGAGCACCCGGGTAAGGCTGGCTCTGGATTCTGTGCTCCATGCCCGCAGCTCAGGAGCAGGGAGAAGAGCTCGAGGGGGTGCAAGAGAGTGCTCAAGGGAAGCAGTGAGGAGCAGCCAAGCTGCTGCCACCCCAGCCCAGGGGAGTGTGTGGTCGGGGCTTGGGGAAGGCAGAGAGCCAGGAGAAGAGCAGGGCAGGGAGAAGAGTGGGAAAAGCTGCTCCAGAAGGGTCCTGCTGCTGGGGCAGGTTGGGATCCAAGCGCTGGCTGGTGACCCCTCAGTGCCCAGAGAGCCCTGAGCAGATGTGGCTGGCAGTGTCCTCCTGCTCCTGGGAGTGAGTGATGCTCCCACCTGGGCAAATCCCTAGGGAGGAACAGGAAACCCCTGCCAGGTGTCCCTGACCCCGGGGGTGGCTCTGAGTCTGCAGCAGCCGCGTGTCTCCTGCCTGGCTGAAGGGATGGGGTTTGTGGCTGTGGCTTCTGCAGGGGATGCTGCCTTCCCCTCCCTCCCTCCCTCCCTCCTCCAAAGGCAGCTGCACCTCAGGTGGGGCTGCTCACAAGCTGGCATGGCTTGGGGCCCTGCCCGGGATGGTTTTCCTGGGGCCCTGCCTGGCCAGGTTGGTGGAGCTGCTGTCCTTGAAAGCAGGAAGAGATGTGATTGCACATGGCCACAGGCTTCTGCTTTTGTCTGGGGCTTAAAGGGGTGGCTCTGTTCAAGGATCTAGGAAATGCCTCCCTGAGCTCAGCCTCCAGCCCTGGGCTCGCACAGAGGTCGTGTCCCTGACCCACCCATGATGGTGACACCTGGCCCAGGCACCAGGACGTGCCCCATCTCCTCAGGGACCTGCCTGGGTGTGTTAGAAAAAACAGAGGAGTGGAGGTTCCTGGAGCTGGGGCCCAGTGTCCTCAGCACCCTTGGGTTCCTCAGGTGCCTCCAGCCCCCCTGGAGGTGCCTCCATCCCCAGGTTGGTTGCTTCATCAGAAAGCTCCAGCAAGCAGCCCAGGAATGTCTGAGGGACAGCAGCGGGGTCGGGAGGTCAGGGACACTGCAAGTCTTGGAAAAACCCTGTGGATAAACAGCAATTCCTCCTGCTCAGTGTCCTGTCTGCTGCCCAGCCCCTCCCAGGGTCCCGGCAGTGCCACTGCGATGTCCCATGTGCTGCCCAGCCCCTCCCAGGGTCCCAGCAGTGCCACTGGGATGTCCCATGTGCTGCCCAGCCCCTCCCAGGGTCCTGGCAGTGCCACTGCGATGTCCCAATACTCCAGACACCACAACAGTGAGGGCTGAACATCTCCAGCTGCACTTTTCTGCCCCCCAGACATGCCCCAAAGAGTTATGGATGGCACAAGGATGGAGGGTGTCATCCTGCCCAGCCTCAGCTGGCATGTGGCACTTGGGATTTTGAAATGTTCGTTGTTTATTCCCCTTTTGCTTGAAGCAGTGGCACCAGGGTGACACTGGTGGCCCTCCTGGGCAGAGGGAGACAGCAGGAATGGGGTGTGAGGGATGATTCAGGCACCTGAAGCACCAGCAAAATACAACAGCAGTGAGAATATGGAATAAACACATCTGCCTTTGGTCTCTCCAACAATCCAGAGCTCCTGAAAAATCACCCCTGACATCCTCTGCCCCCTGGCCCTGGGACAGGGGTTTGGGCAACCCAGGAGCTCCCCAGGCCCACACTATGGCACACACCTGCCTGTCCCAAATATTCGCTGGAGCAGGGAGGAGCCCCCTGGGTGCCTCCCTGGGGTGGGGAGGGTGTGTGAGGAGGGGACAGCTGTGCTGGGGCTCCCGGGGTGCCGGTGGCTGTCCAGGGTCCCCAGAGCTGAGTCAGGGCTCAGCCTGGATTTCACTCCATCAGGTCTGTCCAGCTGTCTGTGCTGGGCAGAGCTTTTGGAGCTGGTTTAGGAGGGCTCATTCCCCTTGGATGAGTCACTGGTGGGGACTCCCCAGAGCTGGCACCTCCTTTCTGTCCCCAGCCCTGCTTGGGTTGGGGTTCTCGCTCCTCCTGCTGGCCCCCAGCTCTGCAGGCTTTGCTTTGGGCTTTCTTTTCCCTCTTCCAAAGCCTTGGGAAGCAGTGAGGAGCAGCCAAGCTGCTGCCAGACCTCCCCAGCCCAGGGGAGTGTGTGGTCGGGGCTTGGGGAAGGCAGAGAGCCAGGAGAAGAGCAGGGCAGGGAGAAGAGTGGGAAAAGCTGCTCCAGAAGGGTCCTGCTGCTGGGGCAGGTTGGGATCCAAGCCCTGGCTGGTCCCTCCTGGTGGCCACCATGGTGGAGGGTGGGTGGCCACAGCAGCAGAGGCGGCTGCACCACGCTCCAGCCCTCACGAGAGCTCTCAGCTCTTGTTTATGTTCCTGGGGCCATAAAAATTCCAGGGACAAATTCTTGGCTCCCTCAGGCAGGCTGTGTTTGGGATGGTGTAAATGCTGCTGGCCAAAAGGTGCTGGAGAGCCGGGGAGGGGCTGCACAGCTGGGGGGGAGCACAGGGTGTCCTTGGCCTGTTCCTGTCATGGAATCGTGGAATGGTTTGGGTTGGAAGGGACCCTAAAATCATCCAGTGCTACCTCTGCCATGTTTAGGGACCCCTCCCAGTGTCCCAGGCTGCTCCCAGCCCCATCCAGCCTGGCCTTGGGCACTGCCAGGGATCCAGGGGCAGCCACAGCTGCTCTGGGCACCTGTGCCAGGGCCTGCCCACCCTGCCAGGGAACAATTCCTGCCCAAAATCCACTCAAAATCCCTCCCAGTTTAAAAAAAGCTGTCACTGGTCCTAGTGAAGCCCAGAACATCTGAGCATTGCCCATCTGAGCATGGGCTCTTTGGGGTGGCTTCTTACTTTGGTTCCTGCCCCCTGCAGATGCCCTGGCAGGACCTTCAGGCAGCGGTGCCACACGTCCTCCCCCTGGCCCGAGCCAGGGAAATCGCAGTAGCTGGGGCTGGGAAGAGCAGCTGGGGAGCTCTGCTCCAACCTTCCAGCCAGGAGAGCTGGAGTGGCTCAGCTGAGCTCGGTGTGGCCCACAGGGACAATGCCTGGGGCAGAGGTGTCACCACAGGTGTGACCAGAGGTGTCACCACGGGCTGGATGAGCCACCCCTGGAGCTTTTCTAGGGCTGTGCCTGTGCTGCCCCTCCAAGCCTAGCCCTGATTCAGGCACCAAAATTGGCCAAGCTGTGGGAGGGGATCCAGTGGAGACCCAGAGAGGAAACACCCACCCAGACCACCATGGATGGACCTCGCTGAGCTCCCCAGGGCAGAGCTGTCCCCTCCCTGAGCCCTGTGCCTGTCCCTTCCCTGCAGGTGCCACTGGAGGACCACGTCATCTACTCAGGCAACATCTTCCAGTACATTGAGGAGAACAAGAAGTGGAGGAACCGCTTCTGTGTGGTGCCACACAACTACGGGCTGGTCCTCTACGAGAACAAGCTGGTGAGGACATCCCCCCTGTCCCCCGTCTCCAGGGGGGTCATTCCCCAGAGGACACCCCCTCCATGACCATTTCTCCTGCTCAGGCCTACGAGCGGGAGCTGCCGCCCCGCGTGCAGGTCAACAGCGCTGGCTACAAGGTGCTCACCTCGCTGGAGCAGTACCTGGAGCTGGTCAACAACAGCCTGCCTGGTGAGAGCCTGAGCTGCTGGGCAGCCCTTGGGCACCTTGGGGTGGCTTTGGGGGGCGTGATCCCTGAGGGCCTTCAGGAAAGGCTGATTTTGGGGTGTAGAATCCTTGAGGGCCTTCAGGAAAGGGTGGTTTGGGGTGTGGAATCCTTAAAGACTTTCTGGAAGGTCTGGGGTGTAGCATTCCTGAGGACCTTCAGGAGAGGCTGATTTTGGGGTGTAGAATCCCTGAGGACCTTCTGGAAAGGATGGGTTTGGGGTGTAGAATCTTTAAAGACGTTCCAGAAGGGGTAGGTTTGGGGTGTAGCATTCCTGAGGGCCTTCAGGAAAGGCTGATTTTGGGGTGCAGCATTGTGAGGACCTTCAGGAAAGGCTGATTTTTTGGTGTAGAATCCCTGAGGACCTTCTGGAAAAGATGAGTTTGGAGTGTGGAATCCTTAAAGCCCTGCTGGGAGGGGTAGGTTTGGGGTGTAGCATCCCTGAGGACCATTGGAAAGAGACTTTTTTAGGGTGCAGCATCCCAGGGATGCTGGAATGGATCATTTTGGAATGTAGAATCCCTGAGGGCTGTCTGGGAAAAGTGAATTTCGGGTGTAGGATCCTTGAAGACCTTCAGGAATGGGTTTTTTGGGATACAGTATCCCTGAGCACCTTTGGGAAGTGGGGTTGTAGGGGAGGGAGGGAGAGGAAGGAAGGAGAGGAAGGAGGAAGGAGAGGAAGGAGAGGAAGGAAGGGAAGGAGAGGAAGGAGAGGAAGGAATTTCTCCTGTTTCCACACTATTCTTCCCTGCTGGCTTGGTTTTTTGAGGAAAACCTTGACCAGCCACATCAGTGAGTAGATAAGGAGTAACAGGCTGCTAATAAAGCACTAATGGATAACTCCAAAATAACAACCTGGTCCATGTCCTTTCTCTACTTCTCCTACGCAAAAGAAATCGAAAAATTAATGGAATTCATGCTCTGGCAAATCAGGAAGGCAAACTGAACCCATGACTGCCTTTGGAGATGGCTCCTCTGCCATGCAGGAATCAGCAGCTTCCCTCGGCTCACTCATGCAAGGCAAAGCCTCAGNAAGGAAGGAAGGAAGGAAGGAAGGAAGGAAGGAAGGAAGATGTGTCTATGGCTCTGTGAGAACCATGTGATTTTTAATTACTTTTAATTTCACTTCTCAATTTCCATTCTGATCGCGTTTTTGGAAAAATGAGGCTCTTTTTGCATTTTGTTTTTTAACAACTCCCAGCAGAGGCCTTGGGAAGGAGCTGAAGGGTCTGTGTGTCCCTGCTGGACATCCCCAACCCTGCAGCTTCCCCATCCCCGTCCAGCCCCACCTCTCCCTCAAACCATGCACACTTTTCTGCAGGTGTGACACCGAAATCTGGGCACTCATCCATTCTGAAGTGCCCCACGGATTTCCCACTGATCCTGTGGCACCCCTATGCCCGGCACTACTATTTCTGTGTGATGACAGGCAAGGAGCAGGAGAGGTGGCGGGCGGTGTTCCAGGACTGCGTGCGGCACTGCAACAACGGTGAGTGACACCTGGGGACACTCCTCCTGCTCCACAGAGGGACCTGCAGAGGCCAGGTTGGGGTTTTTGGGTACAGGAGATGGTTTGGAGCTCATGAGGAGGAGTTGGGTGGGGGTTGTTGAGTGACTTTGGAGAAGGGAAGGATCTGGGGAGATAAAGGGGCTTCAGGAGAGCTGGAGAGGGACTGGGGACAAGGGATGGAGGGACAGGACACAGGGAATGGCTCCCAGTGCCAGAGGGCAGGGCTGGATGGGATCTTGGGCAGGAATTGTTCCCTGGCAGGGTGGGCAGGCCCTGGCACAGGTGCCCAGAGCAGCTGTGGCTGCCCCTGGATCCCTGGCAGTGCCCAAGATCAGGCTGGAAGCACCCTAGGATAGTGGCAGGTGTCCCTGCCCCTGGCAGGGCATGGAACAGGATGGTTTTACAACTCAAACAGTCTGGGATTCCATGATTGAGCACCTCATTAAATCCCACCACAGCCAGCTCCCTGTGCCCAGCCCCATCCTCTGCCCATGAGGACGCCTGCCCAGGGAAGTATTTCCAGGAGCCAGCACAGAGCCTGGCTCCAGAGCTGCCCTGATGCCTATTTCCCACTCTGAGGGAGAAAATATTTGTTAATTAAAGTCATCAAACCCCAACCCCTCCAAGGGCTGCCAGGGCTGTGGGCAGGGGGTGCAGGGCTGTGCAGGGGGCAGGACCTGCCTCCCACAGCAGTGATACTCTGGCAGGAAAACACGATTTTCCTGCTTGGCTGTGGCCTGGGCACTCCTGGGCTGAGCTCCAGGTCCTGGCCATGCTTGGAATGGTGAGAAATTTCCTGAGGAAGGCAGAGCCAGAGCTGAAACTTGCTCAAAATCGGGTGTTTTAGCGGGCGTTTTAGACGCTGCCCAATTTCTAAATGCTTCTTTTGTTCCTGGGAACTCTGGGTAGCTTCAATTTTGCCTAAGTTTTGCCAGAGCTGCTGTAAAAGGGTGGGATCTGGAGCCTGGGTTTCACTGGGTTTCATTAAATCTCCTTAAAAACAACTTTTTTCCTTTTTATTTTGTGCTGGGGGTCTCTGAGCTCCTTGGGCTGAATGTGCCCCTTCAGTCCAGCCAGGGCTGGGCTCCTTTTTGCGGGGCTGGGTGCTGCGACCCCTCATCCCCCTAAGGATCATTCCTGGATTAGCTCACCACCCCAGAACCCCCTGTGCTGGCTGGACCAGCAACTGTGAGCAAAACCAGTTCTGGATAAAAGAGGAATTGATCTCCTGCTAACAACCCCCCAGTTTTTATCTCTAATTCCACATCCCAGCTGCTGGGTGCTGCTGTGGGTCACAGGGGAGGTGTGAGCCCCTCCACCACCCCCTCTGGAACCACAGTCATGCCAGAAAATCCTCTCCTCCCTCTCCTTCTCCTCAGCATGTGATGGAAAACCTTCCCAAGTGGGCAGTGGCCAAGGAGGGCTCAGTGCTGGGGCTTCTGCATTCCTCCAGCCCGGATTTGTCTGTGACATTGTTCTTCCTGCCCCTCTCTGCTCCTGGGAGCTCCAGGATCCTGTTTCATATTCCATGAAGGCTCTTTTGTTGTTGTAAAGCACTTTAGGTTTGTTTTTTTTCTTCCCTCTAAATTAGAGACTCTGTTGCTGCCTCTGGTTGTGATTCGTGTGGGAATTTTCACCTCCCTTTCTCAGACTGTGTTTGTGTGACAGCAGCTCTTCTGTGAGGCCTGGGGGTGTGCAGCTGCTCCTCACCCAGACAGGGTCAGCCTGGTGTCCCTGGAGCCCCTGGCTGCTCCAAAGCTGTCCCTTGTCCAGTCTGGTGTCACGTGGGCAGTGCCCACCCTGAGGGCTCTTGCTCCTTTTTGTAGGGTTTGAGTTAAAAGGGACCTTAAATCTCATCCCATCCACCCCTGCCATGGCAGGGACCCCTCCCAGTGTCCCAGGCTGCTCCCAGCCCCATCCAGCCTGGCCTTGGGCACTGCCAGGGATCCAGGGGCAGCCACAGCTGCTCTGGGCACCTGTGCCAGGGCCTGCCCACCCTGCCAGGGAACAATTCCTGCCCAAGATCCCATCCAGCCCGGCCCTCTGCCACTGGCAGCCATTCCCTGGGTCCCAGCACTCCAAGCCCTAACCCACACAGTGATGAAGGAAACTCATTACATTTGCCCTGGGGAGTGGCACAGGGGCTTCTTGCACCAGCCCTGCCTGGGCAGGGCACGGGGCTGGGGACAGACTCAGGGATGTCCCCAGGCTCAGCCTGAAGTGAGTGGCCTTGGGAAGGTTCTTCAGGGCCAAATCCTGCCCCAGGCCCTGTAGAAGTTGTCCCACCTGGGAGGGGATCTGAGCTCAGATCCAGGAGCTGTGGGACAACTCCTGGAAGCTCAGCCCAGCTCTGGCTCCTACCAAAGACTGAGAAAGGAGCAGATTTTACTTTCTCTGTGGTTTTTTTCCCCCTTGATTACTAAGCTGTCCCTTAGCACAAGCGGCTTAGGCTTGGAGTTAATTGTAATCACCTTAGAAAAGTCTGTATGCACTGGCAGAGATCTGCTCACTTCCCCGGGCTGTCCCTCCTGGACACCTGGCTGTGTCCCCAGCAGTGTCCCCAGCACTGCCTGCTGCTGTGGGACGTGTGGCACTGCAGGGATGATCCCCTGGAGCCTCCCAGCAGGGTCACCCCGGCTCAGATCCCACCCTGATCCCCTCCTCCGGGCATGGGGAGGGCAGCTGGGGGTGGAGGGTTCCCTCCCAGGGGTGTGTCCCTGTCTGGGGACCAGCTGGGACAAGGCAGGGACACACAGAGGACATGGGGCTGTGGCAGGGTGGGGGTGGCAACTGAGCCCGGGGTGCTGCAGTGACTGACCCGGGACAGCCTGGCCCTGACTCACTCCTGAGGCCTCGTGGCCACTTTCCTGTCCCTTCCGAGCCACGCTGCTCCCCACAGGGCCCCTGTTCCTCCAGCCCATCCCGCAGTGCTGGGGGCTCTGCGTGCCTGGGGTCACTGAACCCCATCCTGGTGAGCCCCTGCTGCTGCTCTGCCTTTGGACCCCGTGCCCCATTTGGGGTCACTGAGCCCCCATGTCCCTGTGCCCCATTTAGGGTCACTGAGCCCCCATGTCCCTGTGCTCCATTTGAGGTCACTGAGCCCCCATGTCCCTGTGCCCCATTTAGGGTCACTGAGCCCCCATCCTACCAAGTCCCTGCTCCTGGGTGTCTTTGGAGCTCACTGAGCCCCCATGTCCCTGTGCCCCATTTGGGGTCACTGAGCCCCAGATCCCCATGTCCCATTTGGGGTCACTGAGCCCCCACCCTACCCAGCCCTGCTCCTGGGTGCTCCCTGCCCTCGGGGTGGCTCTGGAGGGGATCACTCTGGATGTAGCAGGAGCCCCCCAGCCACTGCTGCCCCCCACCCCATCAGGGCCAGTGGCTTGGGACAGGATCCCCCAATCCTGGGGACAGCCCCAGGGGCCTGCCTGGGGCCGAGGGTGTGGGGGAACCACACAAAGGTGGTCTGGGGGTGCCGGGCCGCCCCTCATTCCCGGTTCCAGGCTGCTCACTCATCTCCCCTGCGCAGGGATCCCCGAGGACTCCAGGGTGGAGGCTCCAGCCTTCACGGACGCCATCCGCATGTACCGGCAGGCCAAGGAGCAGTACGGCACCTGGGACATGCTCTGCGGCAACGAGACCCAGGTCAGCGCCCGCGCCCCAAAACCGGCCTGGGAGGGGCGTGTGGGGCTGGGCAGGATCCCCGAAAACCTCCTGCTTCCACAGGTCCTGAGCAACCTGGTGATGGAGGAGCTGCTCCCCGAGCTCAGGAGCAGCATCGGCCCCCGGCTGAAGGGCAAAGCCCCGGAGCGCCAGCGGACCTGGATCCAGGTGTGGGGCTGGGGCTGTCCGGGGGGGTCCCCACCGCCTGCCCCTGCTTGGGGGCCTCCCTTCCCCGCCGGGCTCGGTGCCCACCGCCTCCCCTGCCCCTTCTCCCGGCCCCTGCTAAAGAATCCGTCCTTTCTCCGCGGTGCTTTTTACAGCTCCTCTGTGCCCCTGCCCAGCCCTGCCCAGCTCCGCCTGCGCTGCCGCGTCCCCGGGGCCAGGGAAGCAAACAGGAGGAAACCCAGCCCCGGAGCCAAGCCCGTCCTGGCTAAATTTAGCGAGCCATTTTTAGAGCAGCGCGGGCTAAATCCAGCCCAAAGCCTTGCGAAAGACTGAGAGCTCTTCAGAACTGCCTGTAAAAACCTTCAACCCCGATAGATAATTACCACCAGGCTCCTAATGGGCTGCTTGAGCGGCCTGAAAACACACAAACGCTGCTTCTCCGGTAGCTGCGGTCTCTGGGAAGCCCGGGGGAGGGAGCAGGGGCAGGGCTCTGCATCCTGCCAGTCCCGCCAGCCCCAAAATCGCAGGCTTTGGCAGCAAAGTGGCCGAAAAACATCATGAGCGGCCCCATCCTGCTCCGGAGGTTGGCTCTGGGACCCCAGGTAGGGTGAACAGGGCAGGGATTTCAGAGTGGTCTGGGGCTCTATCTCTGCACTACCAATATCCCTGGACCACCAGTGTCTCAGACCTGCAGAACCCCCAGACCTGCAGAACCCCCAGACCTGCAGAACCCCAGACGTGCAGAACCCCAGACCTGCAGAACCCCAGACCTGCAGAACCCCCAGACCTGCAGCATCCCCAGACCTGCAGAACCCCAGACCTGCAGAACCCCCAGATCTGCAGAGCCCCAGACCTGCAGAACCCCCAGACCTGCAGCATCCCCAGACCTGCAGAACCCCCAGACCTGCAGAGCCCCAGACCTGCAGCATCCCCAGACCTGCAGAGCCCCAGACCTGCAGCATCCCCAGACCTGCAGAACCTCCAGACCTGCAGCATTCCTGGGGCAGGCTGCCTGATGGAGGCAGTGCTCACCTCTCTGCCCCTCCAGCACCACTTGGAAGCAGTTTCTGCACTGCAGGACCTCCATCTCACCTAGCTGGGGAGTCCCTGGTGTGGAAACCCCTGCCAGGCTGTGGGGAAGGGTCCTGTCAGGGCACAGGGGATGGCTCAGCAGGTGCTGCAGGCGATGGTTGGGGGTGCAGCTGGGGGCGTGGAGGGGTCTCTGACACCCCTCCCGTGCCCCCAGGTGTCAGATGCTGTCTATAGGATGGTCTATGAGCTGGCCAAGGCGCAGTACGACGCAGCAGTGGCCAGATGTGAGCAGGAGCGGCCACAGCTGGAGAGCACCATCCGCACGGACATGGACCAGATCATCACCTCCAAGGAGCACCTGGCCAGCAAGATCCGAGGTACAGCCCTGCAGGGAGGCACTGGGAGGTGTGGCTGTGCCCAGGGTGCAGCACAGCCCCTGGCACCCTTAGGGGGTGCATTCCTCACTGGCGTTGTCCCAGGAGGTGGAGGACAAGGCAGGCAGTCACCCCCCAAGTGTGGCAGTGGGGCAGGAATGGGTTCAGTACAGAGCAGGGGCACTCTACAGGAATTCCTTGTGTTGTCATGAAAGGGGGAGCCTCCCCCTGGAGGGGCTTGGGAACGGGGGCAGCTCTTCCTCCCTGGGGTAGGTTTAGGATGTGAAGGGCTGGAAGGACAGAGGAGCCTCAGCATCCTCACCCCTGCTCTTTCCCAGCCTTCGTGCTGCCCAAGGCAGAGGTCTGTGTCCGTAACCACGTCCAGCCCTACATCTCCTCCATCCTGGAGGCCCTGATGGCCCCCACGAGCCAGGGCTTCGCCGAGGTGCGGGAGGTGTTCTTCAAGGAGGTGACCGACATGAACATGAACGTTGTCAACGAGGGTGGCCTGGAGAAGCTGGTGGAGGTGAGACCTGGTGGTGCTCCTTGCCAGCTTAGGGGTGACAGGGCCAGTCCTGCTGCCACCCACAGCATGGACAGCATGGGGGACCCCAGGCTGAGAAGGTGCCACCCATGTGGGGTGGAATGTCCCTGCCCTGAGTATGTGGAGACCTGAGCTTGGCTTTGTCCCCAGTACATGGAGAAGCTCTCCCACCTGGCCTTCCACCCTGTGAAGATGCAGTCGTGCTATGAGAAGATGGACCAGCTGAAACTGGAGGGTCTCCAGCAGCGATTCGATGTCTCCAGCACGTCTGTCTTTAAGCAGAGGGCCCAGATCCACATGAGACAGGTGGGATGGGGATCAGGGTCCTCCCCTGTCCCCCTGGGCTGGGAACAGAGTTTTGGGGAGCCCAGGCTGGGATGTCTGCGCTGTCTGAAGGGTGGATGATGGAGCCCCTTTGGTCTGGAGCCCATGGTGGGCTTGGGCATCCTGGTACAGCTGCAGGGCAAAGGACCCCCAGCCAGTTTGGGGTCTGGTCCAGCCCAGCCTGGAGTGAGGTGTAGGAGGATGAGGGGGTTTAAGCCAGCTTTGAGCACCCTCCTTTCCCTTGATTCTCGATGTGAGGTCTGTGGAGGCCATGCTGGGATGCCAGGGATTTCTCCAGAGTGAAGGCTCTTTGCCTGTTAGATATTGGGCAGGAATTGTTCCCTGGGAGGGTGGGGAGGCCCTGGCACAGGTGCCCAGAGCAGCTGTGGCTGCCTGGAAGTGTCCAAGGCCAGGCTGGATGGGGCTGGGAGCAGCCTGGGACAGTGGAAGGAAGCCCTGCCCGTGGCAGGGCTGGCACTGGATGATTTTAGGGTCCCTTCCACTCCAAACCAGAGTGAGGTTCTGTGCTAAGGCTCATCTCGGTGTGGCAGTGCCCCAAGAGCCCCCTGCCCACCCTTGGGTGCCCCCCACGCTGACCATGTGCCTCTGGTCACAGCAAATGGACGATGCCGTGCACACCTTCGAGACCCTGCTGCACCAGGAGCTGGGGAAGCTGCAGGGCAAGGACGACCTCTGCAAGTCCATCCAGCGCATCCTTGAGAGGGTGCTCAAGGTGAGGCAAGGGATGGGCCTTTGGTGGCCTTTGGTGGCCTTTGGTGGCCTCGTTCCTTGGCCAGGGAAGAGGCCAGGGGTGATGTAATCTATTTCAACAGAAGTCTTCTGGGGAAATACTTCTTGAGGTTTTAATGGATTTTGCTGGGTGCAGGCAGGTAGGAAATCACCTGGAGGAGCTAGGACCCCTCTACCTCTGTAAAAGCCCCCCAGACTTGCCCCCAAACCCTCCTGCAGCCAGCAGTAGAAGAGCTGGCTCCTTCCTGGGCTCACAAACACTGGAAACAGCTGGAGAGAGGGATGTGAGGCCAGAGGGGCGTGTTCACTGCCTTGGGGGGCAAATCTCAAGGGTTTGTGCCAGTGGGCAAGGGGCTGCAAGCCCACAGCCCTGGGTGACCTGGGGCACTCTCTCACCCTGCAGAAATTCGACTATGACAGCAGCACTGTGAGGAAGAAGTTCTTCAGGGAGGCCCTGCTGCAGATCACCATTCCCTTCCTGCTGAAAAAGCTGGCACCCACCTGCAAGGGGGTAAGAGGGGGAAGTTTGGGGTGCAGGCAAGGACTGGCCACCCTCATGGAGAGGCTGGATCATCCATTCCCCCCAAACTGCTGGGCTGAGCCACCTCTCCCCCTGGCAGGAATTAGCCAAGTTTCAGGAGCTGATCTTTGAGGACTTTGCCAGCTTCATCCTGGTGGAGAACACCTACGAGGAGGTGGTGCTGCAGTCGGTGATGAAAGACATCATGCAAGGTAGGGTCCTGTGGCATCTCTGTGAGGAGGGGGTGACCCTCTGCAGGGTGCTGGGGGCTGTACAGGAAAAGGGTCACCCTAGGGCAGGGGCTGGATAAGATGGGGGTGACCCCTGAGGTGCTGGGGGGTCTCTGAGGAGGGGTGATTCCATTAGGGGATCAGCTCAGGGCTGTATGAGGAGGGGCGACCTCATGCAGGGTGCTGGGGACTCTGTAAGGAGGGGTGACCCCATGGAGGGTGCTGGGGACTCTGTAAGGAGGGGTGACCCCATACAGGGTGCTGGGGGCTCTAAGAAGGGGTGACCCCATGCAGGGTGCTGGGGGCTCTAAGAAGGGGTGACCCAATGCAGGGTGCTGGGGGCTCTGTAAGAAGGGGTGACCCCATGCAGGGTGCTGGGGACTCTAAGGAGGGGTGACCCCGTGCTGGGGGCTGGGGACTCTGTAAGAAGGGGTGACCCCATGCAGGGTGCTGGGGACTCTGTAAGGGGGGGACACCCCATGCAGGGTGCTGGGGACTCTAAGGAGGGGTGACCCCGTGCTGGGGGCTGCCCCAGAAGCAGCTTTCCCACCTGGCTTCCCCACTGGCAGGGCTGAGCAGTGGGCGGGAGGCTGACCCCTCTCTGGGCACCTCTCCCATCAGCCACGGGGAGCACTGGGCAAGGTGCCCCAGCCTGGCAGTGCCAGCAGCCCCCGTGACCTGTCCCTCCCTGTCCCCAGCTGTGAAGGAGGCGGCCGTGCAGAGGAAGCACAACCTGTACAGGGACAGCATGGTGATGCACAACAGCGATCCCAACCTGCACCTGCTGGGAGAGGGCCTGGCCATCGACTGGAGCGAGGAGTACAGCGGGCAGCCCGAGGCCGAGCCGGCGGCCGAGCGGCGCCGCAGGGCCAAGCAGGTGGTGTCGGTCATCCAGGACGACGAGGGAGCCCTGCCCTACGGGGCCGAGGCGCTGCTGCAGCCCGGCTCCCCCGAGCCACGGGAGGCAGAGGAGGCACATCCCGGGGCGGCCCCGAGCCCCGCGGATGCGGTGAAGGAGATCCGGGAGGCGCTGGCACAGGAGAGCCTCGGGGAGGAGGAGGAGGAGGAGGAGAGGCTGGTGAACGGCACCGCCAGCCAGGAGGGGAGGCTGCTGGCAGGGGCTGCCCGAGGGGATGGCACACAGCAAGGTCCAGCCTGTGACGGGGACGGGGTGCACTGTGTGGCATCGCCAGCACCTGGAGCTGAGATCCCATCAGGGACTGGGAGAGAACGTGGCACACCAGCATTGTCACCTGGTCCTGGAGCTGAGGTCCCATCAGGGACTGGGAGAGAACGTGGCACACCAGCATTGTCACCTGGCCCTGGAGCTGAGGTCCCGTCGGGAGCTGGGATGCGCCGGGCTGCACCAGCACCGCCTGTGCCCGGAGCTGAGGTGTCATCAGGGGGACAGTGTGCCACACCAGCATTGTCACCTGTCCCTGCAGCTGAAGTCCCATCAGGGACTGGGAGACAACATCCAGGACCAGCATCACCTGTACCCAGA
Organism: Anthoscopus minutus; assembly: GCA_013399455.1. Lineage (NCBI taxonomy): Eukaryota > Metazoa > Chordata > Aves > Passeriformes > Paridae > Anthoscopus > Anthoscopus minutus. The sequence goes on along the minus strand of VWYI01004422.1, from coordinate 67,251 downwards.
GCTGATGCTCTGTCAGAGGCTGAGGTGCCACACGCCACACCAAGATCATCCGTGCCAGTGTCCCCCATGTCTGGAGCTGATGTCCCATCAGGGGCAGAAGTGCCACATGCCACACCAAGATCATCTGTGCCGGCATCACCTGTGCCCAGAGCTGATGTCCCAGCAGAGGCTGAGGTGCCACACATCACACCAAGATCATCCGTGCCAGCGTCCCCCGTGTCCGGAGCTGAGCCCCCATCGGTGCCCAGCGAGCCCCACAGCACAGCAGCAGCAGCCAGCCCCCGAGCCGATGTCCCAGCAGAGGCCAAGGTGCCCCATGTCACACCAGTGCCACCCGGAGCCCGGAGCCCGTCCCCAGCGTGTCAGCGGTGCAGTGACAGCGAGGCAGGCGGGCAGGGGGAGCGCAGCCCCCCGCAGCCCAGGGGCACCACGGAGAGCGGTGAGGGGGTGCAGACTGAGTTCTAGCCCCAGCCCTGCCATGGACTGGCCCCGGTGACGCTGGGGCTGGGGGAGGGGGATAGGACCCCCGGGATGGAGAGCGGCCCCGCGGGAGAGGGAGGGGATGGGGACACCGAGACCTTGCTGCCTAATGCTGGGTCGGACTGGGGGTGGCCCAGTCTGGCATGGGGCATCCCCTGCGCTCTGCTCTGTCCTTCTTCTGCCTTATTTTCTTTTCTACTGAGGAGATGCTTTACTGAAGAGCTTTATGTGCCCCCCACACCAGTGCCTGGGGCTGCCGGGGGGGCTGGCACTAGCCCTGCTGAGGGTGGGTGTGCGGGACGCTCCTGGCTGTCCCCGGGGTTGTCCCTGTCCCAGTCCGGGGTGTTTCCTGGGAGCCTGCCCACTGCCACCCCCCGGCTGGCTCCGGGAGCGCCAGTGGGAGCAGGGGGTGATGGAAAACAGGATGGCAAACAGGGACACACAGGGACAGGGACAGGGACAGGAACGCTGGGGGCTCCAGCCACTGCCGAGAGGAGAATGCTGGGACAGGCGTGGGCTCACAGCACCCGGGCTGGGCTCACAGCACCCTGTTTGGACTCCTGGTCCTCAGGCTGGGCTTGCAGCACCCAGGCCAGGTTCCTGTACCCAGACTGGGCTCACAGCACCCAGAGCCCACCCTCAGTCATCCTCACCCCTGCGTGTTCTGAAGTTTTAAGTTCAGAGTTCAATCTCTGAGGGAAGGTGGCACTCACGCCGTGTCCCAGCTGTGCCTGGCAGGACTGGGGTAATTCCAGGCTCAGTTCACTGTGCAGTGGAGAGATCCCAGCCCCTGCCCTCCAGATCTCCTCAGCACCTTCCACAGATGGTTTCTCCAGCTTTGCAGATTTTGGCACCTGCTGTGATGGCTGAGCAAAGAGCAGGGGTTGGTGACGCCCCTGTCTGTCATGAGGATGGGGCAGGACTGCTGCAGCCCCCACACAGTGATGCCAAAAGCCCTGCAGGTGCTGGGGGTCTGCAGGACTCCTGGGTGTAATGGCTGGAGCAGGGAGCAGCACCCCGACACCCACCTGTGCTTAGGTGCCACCGTTCCTGCCTCAGAAGGGGGGTGCCCAGCCTAACCCACTCAGGGGGGCCCCCAAAGTGCCTCGGGAGGCCCCCCTCAAAGTGCCTTTCTCTGTGAACTTCAAACCTGTCTCTTCCAGGATATTTTATTAAGAAAGTTATACAAATGTTTAAAGATATGCTTATAATAATTAATAAAATGGAAAAGCTTTATTTAAAGCCAGAGGAGACTCTCCTTATTCCTGAACCTCCTCCCTGGGTAGGGCTGGGGGATCCTCAGTCCCCAGGGGTGGCACATCCTGAGCCCAGCCAGCAGTGACACAAAGCAGGAGTGGAGCTGAGATGATTTTATTAGAAGGGGTGTCCTGAGCAAGCAGCAAGAGGCACCTGGAACAGCATTTCCCCACTGGCACAGCCACACCAGGGGCTGCTCCAGCCCCATCCCTGAAGCAGAGCGGGGTGGGGGTGGCAGCACTCCCCATGTCCCCAAAAGGCACTGAGTGAAGAGGGGCTTGGTGCAGGGCAGCTCCGGACAAAGGGCAGGGATGCCTGTCCCCAGCTTGTCCCCTCCTCCAGCAGGTCACTGGATCCTTCTGTTCCAGCCAGATGAGCCTCCTGGAAAAGCAGGGAGGGGAGGAAATGCCAACACCCCCCTGCTGTAATCACTCAAAGGTCCCTGAGAGCCAGGGGACAGCCACCAGCCGAGGCCAGTGGCAGCGTGGCAAGTGCTGGCCGTGGGGCTCCCTGTGCCCAGAGTGGGGCCAGCCCCGAGGGTCCCCAGCAAATCCTTGGGCTTCTGCATCCCAGAGAGCACGGGGACAGAGCCAGCCCCAGCAGAAGTGACAGCAGCTTCCCCAAAGGAGCAGGAGGTGGGACAGGTGTGGGGCTCTAGCCCCGGCCGAGCAGGGGGTACACCATGAAATAGCCCAGCGTGGAGCCTGCGATGGCCCCCAGGAAGATCCAGGCGTTGTAGGACATGACAGCCAACATCACCATGTAGCCCAGCACCACCTGCACCACGTGGAACAGCGTCTGGCCCACGTGGAACCAAAACCACCTGGGGAAGGAGATGGGAAATGCCATCAACGAGGGGCTGGGACAGCTGGAATTGCCTCCCACTGGGAGCCCGGGGTGGCCAGAGCAGGGTGTGGGGCTGCAAAGAGCAGCTCAGGGGGAAATCCTGCTCCAAATCAATGAGGCTGGCAGTAAGAGCAGCCTCAGGAATGACCCAGGATTAAATACAAGATTTAAAACCCAGGGCCTGGCTGCAAGGGAACAACTGCCAGGGTCAGGCTTGTGGGCACCAAGTTGCTGCTTGTGCCCATCCCCAAACCAGCACCCACAATGGCTCCTGGAGGGGAACATGAGCCTCTAACCACCACCCTGGACATCTCCCAGAGGGTCTGGGACGGCTGGGCTGTCCCGGGAGAGCCACCTCCCCAGGCTGTACACACCCTCCTTCCCTGGGAGCCTGCAGCTCTCCTCCCCTGTGTGGATCCCCACAGAGCCACCCCTGAGCCCCGTGGGTGGGTGCCAGGGGGTCCCTGGGTACCTGCCCTGCGCAGGGCCGCTGTCCCCCTGCTGTGGCTCTGTCAGGGCCTCCTGGCTGAGGCTGCGGGGCAGGGCCAGCAGCGCCCGCCGCAGCAGCACGGCCTTGCCCATCTTCACAGCCTCGTAGAGCACGGACAGCAGCAGGATCACCAGCACCGAGAGCACCATCCCTGCAGGAGAGACAGCCCAACACGGCCTGTGCATGGGGACAGGCTGTGACAGGGGCACGGCATGGGGGGTGTGGGAACATCCTTGGGGTGAAGTGGAGGGCTCCGGGCACTGGGGTTGGGCAGCAGGGTTGTTAAATGTTAGGAAAAGGTGTTTTTAGCTTTTTAATTCACGGAATTAGGTTGGAAAAGCCCTTTGAGATCATTGAGTCCAAGCTGTGACCTCACCCAACACCACCTTGTCACCCAGACCATGGCACTAAGTGCCCCATCCAGTCCTTCCTTAAACACCTCCAAGGACAGTGACTCCACCACCTCCCTGGGCAGCTCCTTCCAATGCCCTTTCCATGAAGAAATTTTGCCTGAACTTCTTCTGGCTCAGTTTAAGGCTGTGTCTTCTTGTCCTACAGAGCTGCTGTGAAACGAGCATGCAGCTTTGCATTGACTCAACAAAAAACATGGGAGTGAAAATATGACGTTGAGAGAATAATCAAAAACAGAAAGAAAAGGGTAAAAGTGGGAAGCTGAGCCATCCTTGAGTGATCTGGGGGGTTGGCTGTGCTTCACACAGCTCCCTGTTTGCTGCTCTTGGCTTGGGAGGATCAACTCCTGCCTGGGGCATGCCCAGGGCACAGCACAGCTCAGCAGGGAAGGGCCTGCCAAAAACTGCTCCAGCAGACATGGGGTGAAGGCTGTGAGGAGCCCACACAGCTCTGCTCAGAACTCTGTAGTGAGTGGATGATGGAGGGAGGATGGATGGAGGGACAGGGATGGACAGGGATGGAAGGATGGATGGAGGGAGAGATGTCCCAGTGCTGGCAGCCTACCTGTGGGGCTGTGGACATTCCAGAAATCAAAGAGCAGCACTGCTGTGTCCGAGAAGTAGAAGGTCATCTGGAAAAGAGGCCAGGGAAGGGCAGTGCTGGAGCCCCTCAGGGTGATGGTGCCCACACTATCAGCAGGGCCCACCCTGGGGTGCTCATCTGGGCATTCACCAGATGGTACAAGTTTTTTCCCCAGTTGTGAAACGGGAAGAGGAACTTGCATGGACAATCACAGTCACGCTGACTGCGCTGAGCTATTCCCATGACCTCCAGCAGGATGATTTTCACTCCCAGCAGCAGCTCCTGTGCGTGTCTGGGCTGTGACAAAGAGGCAGTTTACCCCTGTGACAGAGAGAGATGAATCTAGGACTTCATCCGTGTGGATATGAGGAGGGCAGGTCCCTAGGGACAGGTGGAGGCTGACAGGAAGCTGATGGGCAGAGCATCTGCTCCCCTCTGCCTCCTCCTGCTCTGCCAGGACACCCAAAAACTCAACCACCAAGGCACCCAGAGACACAAGTGTGACCACCCAGTGATGGGGGCCAGGTCCAGGGGTGCTTCCCTGGCAGAGGAGCATCAAGCCCAACACTGCCAGGACCTGCAAAGGCACCACCCCTCCTCCTTCACCCTGCTGAAACAGGAGGAGCAGGAATTGCTCTTGTGTAACATCAGCTGCAGAGCTCATACCCAGCTGCCACATCTTGCTTAAAAGGTGGAATTTTGTTGGGTTTTTCATGTTCCCTTTGGTGAGTCTCTCTAGGAGGTGTTTGTGGCTGCTCCTCTCCTGCATGGATCCGTGTTTGGCTGCTCCTTCCTGCCTTTGCCAACACCAGCAGAGGTGACTGACAGGACCAGGACCAGCCTCAGCCAGAAATACCATCCAATACCCCGTGGGTGTTCAGCCACAGCCTGGCTCCAATTACACCCCTCGGCCCTTGTTACCCAAAACACATTACCACATGTAATTGGCTCAGCCTTTTAAGCCTCCTTTGGCCACAGATTAATGATAATTAGCTTTTAAATGAAGCTATTTCTCCTTTACAGGCTTCACCCACAAGTCTGCAGCGTGGTGGAAGGAGCAGGTGACTGTTTTAGGGAGGGGGAACAGTGATGGCCAGAATCAGAGTTATTAACTTTGGAAAAGCCCTCTAAGATAATGAAATCCAAACATTAACCCAGCACTGCCAAGGCCTCCACTAAACCCTGTCCCCAAGTGCCACTTCTCTGTGTTTTTTTAACAATTCCAGGGATGGTGATTCCACCCCTTCCCTGGGCAGCCTGCTCCAGAGATCCAGAAGATCCCTTTGCTGTCCCAGCCTGGGGTGGAGCCACATGTTTTTGGGTGCCCAGCGTGGGTGTGACACCAAAATTTTGCTCTTGGGCCAACAGCTCCCCTCCTACAGCGCTGCTGCAGAGAGACTTTTTGGTGGGTAAAGGTAAGAGGGAAAAATCCTAAAAATCCCTGCATCCTTCCAAGGACAGTGACTCCACGCTACCAGGGAGATGTGCCAGGCTCAGGGATGTTGTTCAGAGGGAGGGGATCCTCTCCTTCCCCCTGCCCACGCAGCAGGGATTGAGCAGGTGAGGCTGCACCCAGTTCCTCCCCCGCAGGAATTCACACCGGGCCAAAGCAGCTGCTAGGAAACCTCCCGTGCTCAGCGTGCATTCGGGGCTGGATCTGCTGCAGTTCTGGGGTTATCATTAGCAAAACCTGTGGTGCCTGCACAGAGCATCCCAGCCTGCTGCTCCAGTCCAGCTGGGATGTCTGATCCCACACGTGGGGATAAAGCTGCCTCCCTGCAGCACCCTGAGCCACTCTGAGCAGCACAGCCCCACACTGGGGACATGCTGCCCATGGGGGTGCCCCCAAACGGGGTCCTCCTTGGGACTGGTGTCACTCTCCAGGCCTTGCTGCTGCCAGCAAACCAAGGGGCTGGGAGCCTTAAACATCAACTAGAACCATGCAATGCTTTGAGTTGGAAGGGATCTTAAAGCTCATCCCATCTCATCCCATCCCCTGCCATGGCAGGGACTCCTCCCGCTGTCCCAGGGTGCTCCAAGCCCCATCCAGCCTGGCCTTGGGCACTGCCAGGGAGATTTAAGGAGTTCTGGGGGTGTTCATGGGGTTCCAGACGGGATCCTTGGGGCTCCAGAGGGGTTTTAAAGGGTACCAGGGGGGGATTCATGTGGTCCCATGGGGGATCATGGGTTTCCAGGAGAATTTAAGGTGTTCCAGAGGGGATTTAAGGAGTTCCAAAGGGGTTTCACAGGGTTCCAGGGGGGATTCAAGTGCTTCCAGGGATATTTAAGGGATTCCAGGGTGGAATCAAAGAGTTCCAGGGGGATTTAAAGGGTTCCAGGGTGGAATTCATGGAGTTCCAGGGGAGATTCACGGAGTTCCAGGGTGGAATTCATGTGGTTCCGGGGGGACTCAGGGGGTTCCAGGGGAGAGAGTCACGGGGTTCCCGGGGAGATTCACGGGGTTCCAGGAAGATCTCCCGGACCCGACCGTGCCCGTCCCGGGGCTCACCTGCATGGTGGCGGCGGCAGCGGGCGCGGGGCCCGGCCCGTCCCCACAGACGCTGCTCTCCCGGTGCTCTCCCGGTGTTGTCCCGAGGCTCTCCCGGTGTTGTCCCGGTGCTGTCCCGAGGCTCTCCCGGTGTTGTCCCGGTGCTGTCCCGAGGCTCTCCCTCCCGGTGTTGTCGCACCGATGTCGCGGCGCTGTCGCAGCCGCGCGGGGCTCCTCGGGAGCTGTAGTGCGGCCAGGCCGGGGCTCTCCGGGGCTGTGGTGCGGAGCTCTCCGGGGCTGTGGTGCGGAGCTCTCCGGGGCTGTGGTGCGGAGCTCTCCGGGGCTGTGGTGCTCTATTCCGGGGCTCTCCGGGGCCCTGCTGTCGCCGGCCCGGGGCGGTCCCGGGGCTGTCCCCTCCTCAGCGCAGCCCCGGCCTGGCTCAGCCGCCCTGGGGACATCGCGCCCCGGCCCTTCCGCACCCCCGGGTTTCGCTTTCCCTTCGCTCCTGCCTCCTTCCGCTTTCCCCTCGCCCCATCCCGCTCCCGGAGCTGGTCTGAAACCCAAGGTTTTTTCTGCTGGTTCCACCCCTTCACTCCCGGCACCCGGGGTCTGCACCTTGAAAATGCTTAAAGTTTTTTGGCCGTGTTCAGCCTGGAGAGGAGAAGCTCCAGGGAGAGCTCAGAGCCCCTGCCACGGCCTAAAGGGGCTCCAGGAGAGCTGGAGAGGGACTGGGGACAAGGCATGGAGGGACAGGACACAGGGAATGGCTCCCAGTGGCAGAGGGCAGGGCTGGATGGGATCTTGGGCAGGAATTGTTCCCTGGCAGGGTGGGCAGGCCCTGGCACAGGTGCCCAGAGCAGCTGTGGCTGCCCCTGGATCCCTGGCAGTGCCCAAGGCCAGGCTGGATGGGGCTGGGAGCACCTGGGACACTGGGAGGGGTCCCTGCCATGGCAGGGGTGGCACTGGATGATCTCTAAGTTCTATTCGAACCCAAACCATTTAGGATTCTATGATTTTATTTTCCCTGTTAAAAATGGCAGAACAAAGGGGAACTTTCCTTCCAGCTGTGACTGGAAGCACACAGATGTTCAATCCATGCTGGGACATTCCAAGCATCTCCATTACACCTGGGAACAGGGAGTGCTGAGCTGCCCCTGCCTCAGTTTCCCCAAGTCCCAGCAGGTGCAGATGCCCACAAAGGCACTCAGTGCTACAGTGCCTGGCTCTACACCACTAAAATCCCTCTTAGTGAGATGGAGACTCAAAACCGAGGCAGGATTTGGGAGGGATTAACATTTTCACCCCTTTGCAGCACTCAGTGCCTGGCTGGGATGGGGATGCTGGAGCAGCACCACACTGGGCTCTCCCAGGCTCAGCAGGGCCATTCCCAGCCCAGTCCTGAGGAATCCATGCTCCAACCATTTCTGCACTTGACCCTGGCAAAGAAAAACCCCTTTCCTTCCCCTTTTCCGAAGCTGGCACTAGTTTTGCTCCTTGGTTGTTTTTTCCTTTACAGACAGCTCCCAGATATTATAATTACATGAACCTCCCCCAAGCAGTCAGGAAATGAGCACCTTCTCATAAATAATATATACATATATAATATATATATAATTTATAGAGAAATGACTTTTGTAAACAATATTCCTCTACTCCAGAAGGAAGTGGAGTCTGGGGCATAACACAGCTCCAAACACGGAGCTCAGAGAGAACTGGCAGCTCTGTGGAGCAGCTGGGAGCCCTGTGCCACCCCCAGCCTCCACTTGTCCCCATTGGGATGGCTCCTGGGTGGGGACAGAACCGGCTGGCTCGGTTTGGGTGGCACCACATTCAGCTGAAGCAAACTGGTCCGACTGTGAAACCAAACTGGTGCGAGGCATCGCCGTTGTGGAACACGGCCAGGTCCCGCAGGGGCAGCAGCCACAGCTCCTCCGTGCTGAACTGGAAGATGGTGTCGGTGATGGAGGACTCGTTGTCCGGCTGAAATGACCACCAGGGACAGCTGAGTGGCACCAAACCCCTCAGCTGGGGGCCTGCAGCTCCTTTGGCTGCTCCTTGATGCACCCAGTCTCCCTCCCCCAGCCCTTCCTGGCTGGTCCAGGGTGGTGACCTCCCCCGTGTCCCCCAGGGCCAACCCCATCCCTTGCCACATCCCAAGCCCAGGAAGCTCTTTGGGGCCGGGGAGTGGCTGTTCTCCATCCCCACGCCACTGTGTGCAGCTTCATCCACACGGTCCGTCCCAGACTGTGGGGGTTCAAACACTCTCCAAAGGGCTCTCCAAAGGTCGGGAGGCTTTTCCAGGCACAAGGGCTGCGCAGGGCCAGGCTCACCAGGCAGCCCTGCAGGCTGGCTGCATAGCTGTGATCCCGGGAGTCGGTCAGGAAGCGGATTTCCTTGTCGGGCTGGGGCCGGCCGCGCTCCGGGGCCGGGCTGCAGGAGTACGAGAGCTTCTGGGTGGCGCGGTGGCTGTGCAGGCGCAGGAAGCGGAGCTGCACCGGGCTGGCCCCCGCGTATTCCAGCTGCAGGGACGGAAAACCGGGAAGCGGGGGCTGATTCAGGGGGGCTGTGCTCCCGTCCAAGGCTAAACCCTGGCAGGGTGCGGCCGCCTGCTAAAGCACCGGGGCTCCTTACAGAAGGAGGTGTCACATCCCTCTGTGCACAGCCAGGGGACCTGGGTGCTGTCCCACCTCTGCAGGGTGGCACTTGGAGACCCCCGACCTCACCTGTGTGTCCCCTTGGCTGTTCCAGCCGGGCACTCACCAGGAAGCCCCCGGGCAGGGTGCTGAACCACTCGAAGGTGTTCTCAGAGCTGTAGGTGCTCAGCCAAGCCTTGACGGGGACCTGAGGGGAGCGGGGACAATTGTCACATTGTCCCAGCAGGGGACAGTGGCACTGACAGGACAAGGAGCCAGCACAGAACCTGTGTGTGTGGCCTGTCCCTGGCACACAGCGTGACCAGGGTCCTCGCTCCAGAGTGCTCCAACAGCTCCCTGCCAGGGCAGTGGGCACCACAGCCAGGGACTGGGAACCACAGCCAGGGATTGGGAACCACAGCCAGGGACTGGGAACCACAGCCAGGGATTGGGAACCACAGCCAGGGACTGGGCACCACAGCCAGGGACTGGGCACCACAGCCAGGGACTGGGAACCACAGCCAGGACTGGGAACCACAGTGAGGGACTGGGAACCACAGCCAGGGACTGGGAACCACAGCCAGGACTGGGAACCACAGTGAGGGACTGGGAACCACAGCCAGGACTGGGCACCACAGCAAGAGTTTGGTCAACCTGTCCCTCTCCAGCTCCACCAGCCTTTGTCCCCACCCACCCTGAGGGGCTCCTTGGGGCTGCAGCTGCCCCATAAAAGCCCCCCTGTACCTGGTTGTGGACAGGGGCAATGCAGGTCTCCCCTCCAGCTGTGAAGTTGCAGAAGGCCAGCAGCGCATCCTGGGGGCTGCCCTGGTTGGGGTCGATGTAGTATTGCCCTGGAGGGAGGAGAGGAGAGCCCCTGGCACCCAGGTTTGGCACAGGGAGGGTGCCACACTGTGCCATCCCCCCCCAGCTGATGGCCTGGCTGCCAGCCCGTTTCTGCCCATGAAGCCCATCTGACCTCATTCCCCTTTATTTCAAATCCTTATTTATATCCTTTATTTCAATCCTTATTCCCTCTTTATTTCAAAGAGCTGCCTGTCCCTTCACAGGCTCTGGAGACTGGGCCAGGTCCAGGGGGCCCCCCATGCCCCTGGTACCATCAGGCAGGCCGGGGTGAGCCAGCAGCAGCTCCTTGCAGGTGGTGGCTGGGTTGGTTTTGGTGCCATTGGGATGCTCCACGAGGGCTTGGAGCTCCCGGCTCAGGGTGTCCAGCAGAGCCCAGACCACGGTGTAATTCAGGTGGTTGGAGGAATAAATGAGGTGCTGAAAGAAAAAGGAGGGGATGTCACCAAGCTGACCGTGGATCCCCCCACCAGGAGCATTGTCAGGTGTTGAGGAAGGGGATGGCACATGCAGGGGACAAGGACAAGCATGGGGGAAGAGGGAGTGGCTGGATCTTCTTGGTCCTGGTGCATGGGGGACCTTGGAAGCAGCAGGACACGGGACAGCATCACTGGCAGCCCCTTCCCTCCTGGTCAAGGATCCCTCACCTGCAGCTCCTCCTGGGACAGCATCAGCGGGGGCCCACTGGGACCAGGGGGGCCGGCCAGACCCTGGGGGACAGTGACAGTGCTGGTGGCACTGGCTGCTGCCCACAAGCCCCTCAGCAGCTCCTCCACCAGTGCCAGCAGCTGGACATCCCCATGGAATGACAGCATGGCATGGCAGGGCCCCAGTGCCACGTTTAGGGGAGTGAGGGGCCCAGGTTTTGGGGTGAGGGCGTTTGTGGCTCTGCTTACCGGCATTCCCGGCGTGCCCCTGGGGCCTGGCAGGCCTGGGAAGCCTCTCAGCCCCTGCCAAAGAGGAGGTGGAGAAGGGAAGGAAAGCAAGGTGGGAGATGCTGCTGTGCTGAGCTGCACCCCCACAGGCCCCCTGCACCCCTGGAGTGGGAAGGAGGGAAGGGGTCCCATGGCAGGGCTGATCCCACTCCAGCTGCTCCCCACTACTTACTTTGGGTCCAGACAAGCCCTGGAAGGAAAGGACAAGACCAGGATAAGAGAGAGGCAGGTGGGATCAAAGCTGCATCCCTGTGGGGCCAGGAGTGAACCCCAAACCTACAGAAGGGGGAAGGACTCACCGGTGTCCCGGGAATTCCGGGGCGTCCCCGTGGGCCTGGGGGGCCAGTGTCACCCTGCAAGGACACCAGAGGAGCTCAGGGCACTGCACAGGACATTCCCCAGTCCTGCATCCTTTTACAACCCAGCCCTGTCCCCAGGTGGATTTTATATGGAAAAATAAAATAAGAAATTCACCTCAAATACTCACTTTAGTCCCTGACGTCCCTCTCCACCCTGCCCTTACCTGCTTTCCCTTGGGTCCTGGCCTCCCAGGGACACCGTGGGGTCCTGGCCTGCCCTGGGAAATGTGGCAGGATGTCACACAGGGTGACAAGGGACCCCGGGGGGAAGGAAAAGAGCAAAACCTGTCACACACCTTGAAGCCATCGTCCCCTTGCTGGCCCAGGTCACCCTTGCTGCCCTTCTCGCCCTAGGAGAGAGTCAGGGAAAGCTTTGGAGGCAAAGGGAAGGACAGAACTCCCAGGACACCAGTGTGAGTGGGGTAATTCCCAGTTATGGCTGGCTGCAAAATTTCTGGAGCAAAAGCCCCCAAGCACCCATCCTTTGGGTTCCATAGAATTCACTGCACCCACACTGCTGGGGACAGGGACAGCAGGAGGGATGATCAGCTCCAAACTGAAAGGATCATCCCAGACTAAAATATCTCTCAGGAAAACCCTGGAAGTTGCCAGGAAGCACTTGGAAGGAATAAAGAAAATTCTTCGTGTGCTGAAACCAGAAACAAGGGAAAAATCCCAGCACAGCCTCCCCTCCACCTGCTGTCCCTGGAGCTGCTCACTGAGCTCACAGTAAATTTAAAGTTGTAGTGATTCCCAAGGTTTCATTTTCCTGAAGGCTCTGAGCAGCTCCCCATTTCCAGGGACTGCTTGTCTCTCTTATTTATGGCTGGGGATGGGGATGGGATGGGGATGGGGATGGGATGGGG